>JAPCYS010002081.1:0-26408 GCA_028641055.1 Alopecurus myosuroides
GAGGAAGACCTCGATGGATACTGCTCGCTACACCTGTTCACAGACAAGCGCACGGGCAAGACTAAGGCAACACACCTTCTCAAGGATTGCCGAAAGTTCATCGAAATCTCGGACGCGCTAGCCAAGAAAAGATTTGCTTCCACCCAAAACTATCCACCGTTACCAGGAGGCGGACAACAATTCCAGCTACCACCGCCACCACCTCCACCAGCCAACCCAAACATGGCACTCGCGGCTCTGCCAGCACCACAACAGCAAAACACGGGAGCAAATACATACCCGACTCCACACGGACAACTCCTTGGGATGATACAAAAGGTATGCCCCTCTCGCAGAGCTCAAAAAACTAACTCGAGACAAATATGCATGGCAGTGCAGACGCCACCAACGAAGCCCGAGTACCTGAAGATGGCCGAACAGCCAATCACGTTCTCAAAGGAAGACCACCCGCCACGAGTCTATCGACCAGGACACGCCGCCCTTGTCATTCAAGCTCAAATTGGCAATTATGACCTGGCCCGCGTATTCATGGACGGCGGCAGCGGCATCAACATCATCTACGCGGACACACTCCGTCGAATGAACAAAAACCTGGACGGCCTAACGGAATCAGAAACATCCTTCCACGGGATAGTTCCGGGCAAGGCAGTCCGTCCACTCGGAACAATCAACCTCGAAGTTGTACTGGGCTCCCCACGCAACTACAGAAGGGAATTCCTGGACTTTGAAGTCGTCGACTGGCCCTCGCAGTACCACGCCATTCTTGGTCGAACAGCGTTCGCCAGATTCATGGCCGTACCACATTACGCATACTTGAAGCTCAAGTTACCCGGCGAATACGGTGTGATCACCATTGACGGGGACTTCCAGAAATTGGATAAGTGCGACATAGAATTTAATGAGATCGCGAAATCTTTCGGGATGCAAGAAGAACTACAAGAGCTGGCAAAAACCACGGATCACTCCGTCATGCCACTCACGAAGAAAAACGCGCTTGAACTGGAATTCAGCGCCAACAGCGACACTCGCAAGCATCAAGTGCACCCGACGGATTCCGCAAAAACTGCGATGGTTTCCACAACCCTCTCGCCAGCATAGGAAAGCGCGCTCGTCAAACTCCTCCGTGAGTACTGGGAAATTTTCGCCTGGCAGCCCTCAGATATGCCAGGTATACCCAGGGAGTTTGCCGAGCACTCACTCGAAGTCTTTCCTAACGCGAAGCCCATCAAACAGACGACTCGACGATTTTCAGAACCCAAGCAAAAGGCGCTGGGAGAAGAAGTAAATAGGCTGCTAGCCGAGATCAAGATATCCACCTGGTTAGCGAATCCGGTGCTGGTCCCCAAGAAGAACACGGATATCCTTCGGGTGTGCATCGATTACACGTCACTGAACAAGCACTGCCCCAAGGACAACTTCCCTCTACCACGAATCGACCAGATCGTGGACTCTACAGCAGGTTGCCAACGTCTCTCTTTCTTGGACGCCTACTCGGGATACAACCAGATCCGAATGAAAAAGGAAGACGAAGAGAAGACGGCATTCATCACACCACACGGTGTATACTGCTATACGACAATGCCCTTCGGGCTGAAGAACGCAGGCGCAACATATCAACGTTGCATGCAGAGATGCCTTGCCAATCTCATTGGCAAGAACGTACAAGTATATGTCGACGACATCGTCATCAAAACTCGAGTAGAGGACACACTCCTCGAAGATATTAAAGAAACATTCGACGCCCTTAATGCATATCGGATCAAGCTCAATCCAACAAAATGCGTTTTTGGCGTCCCTGCAGGAAAACTCCTAGGATACCTGGTATCCGCCAGAGGCATTGAGGCCAATCCGGAGAAAAACAAGCCATCCTCACCATGAAGGAGCCCACCAATCTACGCGGAGTCCAGCAGCTCGCAGGGCGATTGGCCGCCCTAAGCAGGTTCATCGCGCGATTGGGAGAGCAGGCGTTACCCTTCTACAAACTACTGAAGAAGACGGACAAATTCGAATGGACCCCCGAAGCCAAGCAAGCATTCGCAGACTTGAAACGGTCGTTGCAAAGCAGGCGCATCCTCGCAACACCACAAGAAAGGGAGCCGCTTTTTCTCTATTTAGCCGCTACAAACCAGGTCATCAGCACTGCAATCGTAGTCGAACGACCTGAAGATGGCAAGGCATACGGAGTCCAGCGCCCAATATATTACATCAGCGAAGTGCTCTCGCCGTGCAAGCAGCGATATCCTCACTACCAGAAGCTTGCGTATGGAGTTGTCCTCACAGCCCGAAAACTCAAACACTACTTCCAGGAACACGCCATTACAGTAGTTAACGATGCGTCACTCGGGACAATCATGAACAACCCTATGGCATCCGGAAGAATAGCGAAGTGGAGCATCGAGTTGGGTGCTTGGGATATCACCTACGCAGGACGCAATGCAGTCAAATCTCAAGTTCTCGTGGAATTCATCAGCGAATGGACAGAGCTACAAACACCTGGACCACCCGAGTACACAAGCAATTGGATCATGTATTTTGACGGGTCCAAAAGAAACGAAGGGGCAGGAGCTGGAATCGTTTTTATCTCGCCTCGTGGAGACAAACTGCAATATGTCCTGCGACTAGATTTTCCACCTGACGACCCAGCATCGAACAACGACGCAGAATATGAAGCACTGTTGCACGGAATGAAGATGGCGATTGCTTGTGGAGCTACCCGGTTGATGATTTATGGCGATTCCAACCTCATAGTGCAACAAACAATGAAAGAATGCGATGCCGTTGCTGAAAACATGATCGCGTACCGCGACATGTATAATATACTCGAAGGAAGCTTCAAAGGATGCGAGTTGAAACATATTGCAAGATCCAGCAACGAAGAGGCGGATAGACTGGCAAACATGGGTTCCACGAATACACCCATACCGCCAGGAATATACTTCGAACGGATGGTCAAGCGATCGGTCAAATTGAAGAAAGCTGCAGAAACACCGGCAGCGCCAGAAACAGAGGTCAGCCCGCAGGTCGCGCTTATCGAGCTTATTCATAATATATCATGACAGGTTTTTTTGGTCGAGCCAGTCTGGACGCAGAAATATCTCGACTACCTGCTCAATAAACAGCTCCCAGCCGATCCACGCGAGGCTCGACAGCTAATCAGGCGTAGCAAATCCTTTCGGGTAATCAACGGAGAATTGTACAAGCAAAGCATCTCGGGAATCCTTCAGCGGTGCATCGCACCCGAAGACGGCAAAGAATTACTCCGGGATATACACCAGGGTGATTGCGGACATCATGCTAGCTGGAGAGCAATACTGGGAAAAGCCTTTCGAGCAGGGTTCTACTGGCTAACAGCAGCCAACGATGCAAAAAACCTGGTCGACAGATGTGGCGCTTGCCAGCGATTCTCACCCAAGCCGCACGCGCCCGCCACAGAGTTGCACATGATACCCATCGCCTGGCCCTTTGCCCAATGGGGGCTTGACATGGTTGGCCCACTGCGCAAATCTACTCCAGGAGGGTACACACATTTGCTGGTCGCAGTCGACAAATTTACCAAATGGATCGAGGCTATGCCAGTAACCTCGGGTAGCGCCCAATGCGCAATTAAGTTCCTCGATTCCATAATATGCAGATTCGGGGTGCCACATGACATCATTACAGACAATGGTACGAACTTCACTGCAAAGGAGACTCAACAGTTCTGCGAAGAGAAAGGAATTAATCTGAAGTTTGCTTCGGTCGCCCATCCGCAAACAAACGGTCAAGTTGAAAGATCCAACGGCTTAGTTTCAGCTGGGATCAAAAAGAGATTGCTCGATCGGCTACATCCCGCTGCAGGTCATTGGGCAGAGGAGTTACCCTCCGTACTTTGGAGCCTCCGCACAACCCCCAATCGATCAACGCAATACACACCATTTTTCATGGTATATGGGGCAGAAGCCGTCCTCCCCGAAGAGGTTCGATTCAGCGCCCCACGAGTTGTAGCCTACAGTGAAGAAACATCCAACAAAGCACTTGCAGAAGATATGGACGCACTCGACGAAATTCGGGACATTGCACTCGCAAGATCTGCAGTCTACCAACAATCACTGCGCAATTATCACAGTCGCCGCATACGCCACAGATCATTCGTGGTTGGCGATTTGGTGTTGCGGCTAAAACAAAAGGAAGGGCACAAGCTCGAGCCACCTTGGGAAGGACCCTTCATCGTACACGAAGTAATCCCAGGAGGAGCCTATCGACTGAAGAATCCAGAAACTGGAGGCATCTATTCCAATCCATGGAATATCGCGCAACTGCGCAAATTCTACCCCTAGGTTTATTTATTTTGCAACAATAAGGCTATACTAGCCAATTTTGTAGCTCGAACACATGACTTCTCAGTCATAGCAATAAATACATGATTCTCTCATCATATTTACTCGACAGCTTCCAAGGTTACAGGTACACACCCCATAAAATACACGGGGCTACACCTAAAACTAAGCATCACAGAAAAGAATTATCGAGTACAAGGTTGCACACCTTACTACAGTTTTTACAAACTACAGATAAACTTACAGGATATTCACATCCGATAAAGTCAGTCGAAACGCTGAGCATTCCTAGCCGCTAAGATCCTATCTACCTCTTCGGATGTCATTCGGATAATCTTCTCGGCCGCAGGACGAACAGCATCATAGTACGGCGCAATATCTTCGATTGCATAATCCGGAAGCCGGGCTACGGAGTTCAAGTCTATCTCAGGATGCCATATTCGGACAAACGAGAGAGCAACAACCGCGCCGCATGTCATCTGATTGTGAACGCACGCGCGAACCTCTCCTTCTCGTCCGAATAACCTGAGAAGATAGCTCCAGTCTTCGGGGCCCCTCTCAAGTGGATAAAAAGCAGCATTCACCGCAACCAGGACCTCATGGAAAGAACTCATGAGAACTTTCGCCTGGCGGACTCGAAACTTCAAGATAGCCATCACAAACCCTCGACTGCGATCAGACCAGAAATTACTCGCATGAGGCTTTGTGCTGTTAGCTTCTTGATGAATGTGGTTTTCTACCCACTGCTTTTCTTCCCTGTCATCTGGTTTCACAACTAAGAAGCAAACGCACTTAGTAAGCTAAGAAACACAGAGGAGGAAAATAGCATGGGGGCTACACTACTCACATAGTAACTCCTTTGCAATCGAAGACAGTTCGCCAATCAGAAATTGCTCGCGCTCAGCCGCCAATTTCTGCTTGGATATCGCCACGTCAGCTACCCCGCGCAGCACTTTCAGCCTACGCTCACCCTCCTGAACCTTATCACGAAGGCCAGCGAGAGTGCCCACGGCAGCCACAAGTGGATTTGCTGGACTAACACATCCACTCGAAGATTCAGCAGCAGACGCAATTGCCTGGAAGAAGTACAAGGAAAGAAGTGAGACGCCCTACTCGAGTTGTTTCCAGTCGCACATCTGACTAATCGCTCGGGGGCTACTCCCATCGGGAGGCAAAGTATAGACGACAAGGATAAATTTTAAATGCAAAGCGCTTCGATTAAAAGACCAGCAAAGGTACGGGAATATATCCCAAAATTCATTACATCCAAGCAACAGAAACAAAAGGAAAACAAAAGTCTACGAAGCCGCGTTGGTGCTGCCACTAGCAGCGGTCGACCCTCCCTTCTTCCGAGCAAACATCTCAGATAATTTCCGAGCAAGAACAGTGGCTTGCTCAGAAAACGAGATAGCCGTACCTTCTTGCCCGTGGAAGGGTCGACCGGCATGGACGAATAGGCCTCCTCCAGACCTTCAACTCCGTTCGCCAGAGCGAACTGAATCGCAGTCTTTGCGCCAGCTTCCGATTGAGCAACCGCAAAGGCTTCCAGGAGGTCGCCTTCCGAGAAGACCTTCGACAACTCGCTCAGCGCAGGCGCCGGAGTACCGCTGGCGACAAGACGGCCATGCACTCGTGCCAACGCTTTGGAAGCATCATCAATCAGGGAAAATATTCCCTCAGAATGCCTCCTGAGCTGCGCGAGAGTGTCGGTCAGCACGTCCACCCGCTGAATCCCAGGAATCTCCAGAGGAACATTCAGAAGATCTACAGACAGAGAAAATAATGCTTAGCAAAAATCAGCAGAATGAAAAGTTCAAAAACCCAAGATACTTACCCGCAAAGCGTTTGGCGAGAGGACGAAGGAACGCGACAGTGTCGTTGTCAGCCTTACTGCCGGCCTCCTCCAAGTCCTTCACGGTCTTCCGCGCCTCCGCAAGCTTCGTATTGAGTTCCTCCGATTGCTTGCGGGAAGCTTCCAGCTCTTGTCGGGTAGTCGCCAGTTCAGCTTCCCGAGCAGTTACCTGCTCTGAAAGTTTGGTCTTTTCAGACTCTGCGAATTCGGCTCGAGCTGCAAAGGGGATATTAATCAGAAATCAAGAATGGATGATACACGGAAGCCAAGAAGATAATGAAATTTACCTCTAAGAAGGTCGCCTTCAGATTTGAGTCGGTTAACTTCTGATCGAAGCGACTCGCAATCTGTCTCGGCCAGAACGACGCGGCGACCGATCGCCGCAAGGGAATCGACGAGCGACTGCGAAAGCATGAAGATAAAGAGTTAGAAGAAAAGAGGTTTGAGCCTGTACCCGATTATTTACAATCGACTACAGCCTCGGGGGCTACTCCCATCGGGAGCACTGCCGTGCACCCGAAGAAGACAAAATAAAGAAGAAGAGCAGAAAGAGGTTTTGAGCCTGTACCCGATTATTTACAATCGACTACAGCCTCGGGGCTACTCCCATCGGGAGCACTGTCGTGCACCCGATAAAATTTGTTTGAGAAAGCCAAAGAGATAGAAGTTTACCTGTCCGGAGGCGCGGGAGAGGGGATCCGCCGAGCTGTCCGTCGCCTCCTTCGAGATCGAAGTTCTAGCAGCGGAGCTGGGGACATCCCGCTCCGCAGTCGCAGCATCAGGCGCTGCCCTGGGAGAGTTCTGGACGGTACCCGCAGTAGGGGTCTCACCCGCGTCCTTCGCTTTGTTCCTCTTTTCGGGAGGAACAGTCGCGGCGAATCTACGCGGGCTGATTGCCTGCAGACTGCAGTGAAGAACAAAGAAACGTCAGCACTGACAAACAAAGTTCAATCGAATTAAAATATGGAAAAGAACTTACTCGTCATCCTCGTCGTCTTCATCCAAGTCATCCGCATTCCAGGCGTTTGCGAATGGAGCCAGAGGAGGAAGAGATCGAAGCGGAGTCGCAGAAATTGGAGTTGGGCCAGGTGACGCCTCCAAAGACTTGTCTTTGGAGGTAACTTCGTTTTCGTTCACCCGACGGCGCTTTGGTGGGACGCCACTCGAGTCTTCAACATCATCTGAGGAGTCATGCTCAGAACTCGAGGAAGCGTTGGCCACGCTGGTGTCAACCGCGCCGTCCTGGTGGCTTGACTGAAGACACGAGGCATCTTCACCAACAACGGGCGGGTAGCAATTTGCTACAGCTAGGCTCTACAAAGATAAGAAGACGATAAAGATCTTATCGACTACGAAAATTCTAAAAATGAAAGCAAGTTAAAGACAGGAGAGCGCAGCAGGAGGAGGGTTTGAAGCAGAATAAGCCTCGACTGAGCAATCAGGGAATTGCTCCCCGACCTTCAGTCGAGTGATGGCCGCGATCTTCTTCTCGAATTCCACATTCGAAAGTTCTTCACGGCTCACTCGGCTGGGATCTTCTGCGCCTTGGTACTCCCACATAGCGGAAGGCCTCTGCTGCAAAGGCTGGATCCTGCGCTTCAAGAAAAGGCTTGCCAGATGAAGTCCATTGAGCACTACTCCCGAGGCTTGGTCTCGAAGAGCCCCTACTCTTTCGAGTAGAGGTGTGACTGTCTGGATTTCTTCGGCTGACATCTTGTGGTTCCAAGATTTGCGCCTCGCCAGAACTGCGAATGGGTGGAATTCTACAAGCCCGCTCGAGTTGTTGTCGGCGACGTAGAACCACTTCTTCCGCCAGCCTTGGGCGGAGTCGATGAAGTGCATATTGAAGTAGGCATTCTCCTGGCGCGCTTGGATCCCGAAGCCACCCGTGCGAAGTGGCTCACCGGGCTCGGACTCCACCCGCGATCTCTCGCGGAAGATCCGGATCTTGAACAGCGCCTTCCAGAGCGCCCAGTGCGGGCGAATGCCAAGATAGCATTCGCAAAGCGCGATGAAGCACGAGATGTGCTGCACCGCGTTCGGGGGAAGGTCATGGAGCTGTATGCCGTATGCACACAGCAGCCCGATGAAGAAAGGGTGAAGAGGGAAGGAGAGACCTCGAGTCACGTGGTCCACGAAGACCACGCGCTCGTTCGAGTGAGGGTTTGGTACCTCTTCCCTCTTCCCAAGACGGACGCGCTTCTCCGCCTCCGCCGGCAGCAGACCCTCCCGTTGCATCTCCTTGATGCTCTTGGCAGTGGTGTTGGGGGCGCCAGTCGCCGGCGCGAGAGGCGAGTGGCGCAGAAGGCTCGCCAGACGCGGAGGTTCCAGCGCCGCGTTTCTTTCCGCCGGCCATTGTTCGCAGCGAGAGCTTGAGCGCAGGGAAGGCAAAGACGAGCGCGAGGTGGAAGACGAAGATTGAGAGCGGGGAAAATTTCACTGCGGCGCTAACACCCTTATTTATATACGGGGTAAAGCAATCTCAGCCGTACGATACGCAACGTGGCACCTATCGCGGCTGCCACGCGTAAGGATGAAACGAAGCGGCGGCGTACGCTGTTTCGTGCCACGATCTTAACAAAAGATCGTGCGCATTTACTGCGCATTTCGCGTAAAAAACGGGAGCGACGTCTCGTTTCCCGGTCAAAAAGCTGACAAGGTGGGCCAATTTCTGCTGCCACTTCGTCACGTCCCATCGGGAGAAGAGGAGCACGCCTTGACGTCATGGCGTTCGTCATTCCGAAAGGAAATTTTTTGCGAATGGAATTTCAAACGCGAAATTATCTTCGCACGAATATCAATTCCTTCGGATAGAACACAATTTTCCATGAAAAAATTCATGAATCAAAGCCTCTTCGAACAAGAGAAACATGCCTTATACACGAAAACTCTTTCGTACAGGCACAATTTTCCAAAACATGAAAACTCTTTCATACGGAACTGACATTTCCAACACGAAACTTTTTCGTACGGAACTCATACCAATCTAATCGGGTAGAAAGAACCCACCTTATGCGTGATATTTACACATCACAAGAACCTGGATTGTACAGCCGACTAGGCACATCCGGATGCCATATTCTTCGAATATGAAGGTAAGACCCAAAAAGATCTTTCTTTTGGGCCTGGAATCGCACTCAAAAGCTGCGTCCTCCGGCATAGTTCCGTGTCAACAACACGAAGACAAATCCTAGCGGACGCGCCGGGTACCCTCTTAGGTTAAGTTCGACTCGATAAGTCCACAACGGCCCAGTCGTAACGATCACCTCATCGGGTTCGAGTCGGAGGTCTCGAATCTGTGTAGGCCAGGAGTGTTTTTGCCCTAGTCGCAATTAATTGGCCCTGATCTCTCGGGAGAGCCAAGCCACTGCGCCACATCCTTCTGCTAATATAGCCGCAAAAACTGGCACCAATGCTGCTCGATACTCGAGTATTTTTTTCGCGAAACAGGGAACACACCCTTCGTAGGCAACAACTGTCGAGCTGAACTTCTAAGATGAGATCAAAGAAAAGGTCTGACCGTCTACCCGACTGAAAATAAATCCCAGTCGAGCATACGCTCGGGGGCTACTGACGAAGGCATGGATCCTGGGCCCTACGAGTAAGGACACCCCCTCTCACACCTTCTGATCAAGGCCCGACAGGAAGCGCCCTTGGAGTACTCTAGAAGGCCCATGAAAAGCCCACCCGCATCAACTTGCGGGCTAAGTTAGGGATTGTAACCGACTCAAGCTAGGGTTTGTATCCTCTCCGGGTTGGACTCGAGACCTGGCTATCTATATAAAGCCAGGAGAGCCCCAAAGGAGAGGACCAAGTATTACCGCACGACCACAAAAGCCTTGAAACTCGAGATCTACTCTCGATTCGAGCACCTGTAATCGATCTAATCGTCTAATACAGATCAGCAGAAGGCAGGAGTAAGGGTTTTACCTCTTCGAGGGCCCCGAACCTGGGTAAATCTCGCCTCCCTGTCAAGCCGACGATTCCATCAGCGCCTATGACATCTCCTAGTCGAAACCCGATAGGGTCACCTGAGGGATTTGCGGAGCCAGAGCTTCGACAACGACAATCCCATTTTACGAGGGTTTATATAATGAATAAAACAACCATGCGACACAAAGAGCAAGGATGCAAGATCATGAAATGTAAATGCTTAAGAACGAAACTAAAGCATAAAACCAAATTCCCTTAAACCCTCTAAACTTCTCCCCCATTGGCATCCATTGCCGAAATGGGAGGAAAAACTTAGAAGGTTAATATAATAAGAGCTCCCCATAATGTATGCATTCCTCATGATATGAGTGAAATAAAGCACATATATCCAACAACGAATAGATGGAAGGAGATCAAACTATATTGAGGATCCAAAGATTGTAAAAGAAAATCCTTTAAACATCTCCCCACAAGGAGACAAGCAAACGAAGAGATCCAACAAGAGAGTTCTAGATAAAAATGGAGAAGCTCCCCAATGTATATGCACTATTGATGAGTGCACAAATATGGAATCATCACTCCCCCATAATCATCTACAACACACAATAAGTGCAAGAGAATAGATGGTAAATGGAGAAGTGAAACTTGCAACAAACAAATAGGTCCACGAGCTTATTAAGATGCAAAAGAAGTACCAAATGAAAAGCCAAGCTTGTGCCTTTTAGGAACCACCAAAGAATTAAAAGCAATAAAAATGTGGTTACTAAAGAGATGGAATACCAATAAGAAGTAGCTATTCTCACGTGTATAAGTTTCTAAGTGGACACCAATCACAAATATATAAGTCCACAAAGAAATATGCACACACGAAATAGGTACAAAGTTGAAGAATATGATATCCAAAAGAGAGTCATAAATACAACAATAAGATTTTTTTATTGAAAGCAAAGCACAAAGATCAATTTTATCTTAAAGGGATATAAATGAACACTCAACAAACTCATAAAAGCATCACAAATATCTGTAACACCTGGGGTGTTACCCTAATAGAGAGTTGTTTGTTTTCTTTTTTGCTTGCATCATATGCATCACATTGCATTGCACCATGTTTGCATCACAACTGAAAATTCAAAACAATTTAAACTTTCACCCCTTGCTCAAAAATTTCCAATTTCAAACTTGCAAACTAAATCACTCATTTGTTTTCAATAGTTTGAAGTTGTTTTAAACAAATTGCCTGCTAAATAAAATTGTGCCTGTTATTAAAACCCTAATGGCTAATTCAAAATTCAAACCAGATCACTAATCAACACCTCATTTGAAAATTATAAAAATACCAAACAATTTATAATCACAGTTGTTCTATTTAAATCAATAGGGGTCACCCTAATAAAAACATGGTTTTCATCAATAATCATTTAATTATCAAATTACCCAAATTCAAACCAATTTACAAACATCACTATAATTCAAATGTTTTTGAAAACCACAGTTGACATTTGTTAGGTTTTGACCTAAATAACTCACAGGATTTTTTTTCCCAATTTTTTTTTGCAACTCTAAACCTATCTATCTCTTCCATTTTCCTTTACTACAAAAAAAAACAGGAAAAGGAAAATTTTAAAAAGAAAATTGGCGCAGAGGGAAGTGGGCAGCCAGCCCACCATCTTCTCCTTATCTTTCGCGCGCGGCCCAGCCCAACTCAAGCCCGTACCGCTTCACTCCTCTGGTCATCCTCTTCCTCGCGTACGGCAGAAGATCGGTGCCTCCACGTCGGCGGAAGGCATCCGTGGACGGCCCCCGACGCCCAAGCTCCCTACAAAACCCCCTAGGGTTCCCTCCCTCGAACCCTAGACCTCCTAAGCCTAGTCCTACCCTCTCTCCCCGCCGCGGCGCCTCCTTTTCTTCTCTGCAACCACGCGAGCTCACCGTCTCCACTGCCTCACCGTCGACCCACCGTCACCAGTATCTCCGGGACAGTTCGAGGATACCAGTAGCTGCTCCTCGACGCCCTCTTTCATCTGCCCCGAAGAAGCGGAGCCGAATCACTCCAGGGCCTCGTCGACCTTCTCTTTTCCTCTCCGATCAGCCGTCATCGCTGCCGAAATTCGACGCCTTTGTTCGACCTCGAGCTGGACCAACCTCTACCTAATCCTCCAGGTGATCCTCTCGGCCGATTCCGGCCATCTCCCAATTCTTTCCCCTACTTGTCGACGTGCGTTTCTGAACCATTGCTCGGTCCGCCATGACCCTGTTATAGAGAAGCTCCAGTTCCGGGGGTGTGCAATCTGTTGCTCACCGTGCGCATCACGTGGATGGGCTGGTCGCCTCACAACCCCAGCAAGCCTGCTGACCCTTGCTACACCTCGAGGTCGCACCACGCGCGCGGATCGCCAGCAGCTGCGGTATATTTTTCTCTGAACCCGACGACGAAAGCCTGCATTTTGGTTGCTGTCCAAAATTCAGTAAAACACCCGATGTCCACCTTATCTTCCGTCAGTCTGCTATGGTATCACAACCACACGATCAACGCACTGGTTGCGTTCCGTTCCGCGCAGCGCCAGCGTCCCGGGTTCGAGACCCCGCGGGCGCACCACCCCTTTTTCCCTTTTATCCCGCAGCGCGCGCGGCCCACCTGTCAGCCCCCCATGCAGCCAGCGCAGCACACACCCACGCTAGCGCGGCGCCACCGTGGCAGCTAACCCCACCGTCAGCCCGCGTGGGTAGCTGTTTCCACGGTGGGAAAAGTTGCTGCACTGTTTCCTTTTTTTTCCAAAATGTCTATTAACCTTAATAACATCTAAAATTCATATCTTTTGCACATTAACTCAAAACAGGAAACTTAACACATGAAATCCCTTCAATTTTAAATGCTCCACCCAAATATGAATTTTATCTACTGTTTTGAATAAATAAAATTCAAACATTCTCTATAATTGCAATTAATTCAATTAAACTTGTTTAATTAAATAGTTAATTCATCTTAACTCCAAATTTAACTTTTTAAATATGTTTTCTGTCCCAAATTGAATTGTCTATCCAAATATAAATTTTGTTTACTGTTTTGAATAATTTAAATTGCCTAAATAATTTAATACTTGTTTAATTCATTTAAATTTGATAAAATCATAACTTGCTCAAAATAAAATAATTTTGAACATGCAAAATATGTTTTCAAACCATCAAAGTGTGAACTTTTCAAATGTGAGTTTGAAATTATGTTTTGAACAAATAAAACTTCAATTAAATTCAAACTTGTTTCAAATCCATTTAAAACTTGTTTAATATTGTTTAATTCATAATTAAATTATCCTAATTCCAATTTCAATATTTGAAACATGTAACCCAAATAAAATTTGATGTTCTCTACAAATACAAATTTTGTTAATTGTTTTGAACACTTTAACTTGATGAAAACAACAATTACTTGTGTGACATGTTTAAGTAACCCAAAAATTCCTAAACTTAATAAATGATTTTCCAAACATGTTCAAATCCTTTTTCACTTGCATCTATTATTGTTACTTGTTGTTATCTTGTTATCATCATCATGCATACATGATAAACCACTTACACATGTTAACTAATTGTAGATCATTGCTTCAACCTTAACATGTGCATCCATATGCAACTCACATTGCATATGGGTCCATTTAAATCTGTTTATCTTGTCAACTAGTTTACCTTGATGCATCTTTAAACTTGTCATGCATCCATATCTTGATCATGCTGGGTCTTTTGCCGTAGTAGTAATGGCTGCATCCGGTGTTTGTTCGAGGTTCATTGCTTCTTCCCGGATAGGACGTTGAGACGATGTGAGCAACGACAAGTTCTGCTACCTTGCGGGATCTCAGGCAAGTATACTCACTTGCTGCCATATGGCTGCCTTTCATCACTTGTAACCGATTCTTTCCGTTGATTCTTTTCTGCTATCCTTAGTAGTAGTTGTTTCTGTTACGAACCCATCACATGAATCCCTTAACCTTGATATTGCCTCACCTCCATACCTATAACCATTGCTTGTTGCCCGTGTCTTACTATCATGCTTAGGGTTGTTTTGCTCGAGTCTGTTACCCGTTACTTTCTGTTACTACTCTATTATGTTCTGGGGGCTCGATGTTTAATCAATCAATCATGCTACTGCTATTATCAATAATAAACTTGATGATAAGGCACCGGCAGGAGGCCCTTGTGGTTTTGAGGCCTGCTAGTGTCGACCCTAATAGGAAAAGGGTCTTGTCTACTGATCCATGATGAGCGCACTACCCGCATGTGGGAAGCGAGTATGGGCGCCCCCCTCAATTTGACTCGATTCGCATCTCGTCCAAATCGCCTCATTTAGTTCGGGTGTTCCATTTGCTGCATGCATGATCTTGCGAGCCCTTGATACCCGGGTGGAACTTTCGTAGTAGGCATATAGGGGGACACGGTCTTAGAGTGCTATGAGGGTCCATTTTCTTCTGGGCTCGATTAGCCGTGCGCCCAAGGTTCTTTGGGCTTGATGCGAAGAAGAGTTGAGTTGTGTAGAGTACCCCGCTTGGTGGGAGGCATCCCATCTGGCGGGTTATTCTTGCGTGTACGGCCAAATTGGTGCAACCCTGCAGGGATAATCTTCTCGAGAAGCCGTGTTTTCCGCGGTTATGGATTACTTGGTGAAAGTACTGGCTAACAAGTACTCAGGACAACTTAAACCTAATGATTAACAATCTTACACCCAATGATTAACAACTTGACTAGTAATAGGCTTATTGACACAATAATCTGAACCATCATTAATCCAACTGTGTGAGTTATCCTCGGATTGCTTCTTCGGATAAGGGGCGAGATCCAGGATGGGTTTGTTTGAAGTTATCTTTCAGTTGGTTACTATACTCGATCTTATCTTCTTTCTGTTAGCCGGAAGTTGTAGTATCTCTCTGTAGTTGGTTAGTGCAGCCCGCTGCCGCTTCTTTGCAATAATCCCTTCCTTTCCGTTGATCCCAAAGTATTTGTATCTTGTGATGACTGGCTACGCCGGTATCTTGTGAGTATGGTTTATCCACTTGCCAGTACTTAACCGTACTGACCCACGAATCTCTTTCGTGGCTGCATATTCAATATTGCAGTCAACAGGTTTGAAGTCTGACGACGTTAGCTTGGGAATCCCTCCGGCTTGGCCTGGGCAGGGACTGTACGCTCTCGGTTATCTTCAGGACTCTTAGTCCAATTTGGATCTTGTCCGTAGCCGGACGCTATGTTGTTTCTTCCGCTGTTATTTGGATCTTTGTATTGGTATCAGTTGTATCCTTGAGTGTCGTAGTCAATCTATCTTTCTGTTGTAATGTGATTATTCGTGAACTGTTGTAATGTTATCATAAGTGGCAACCTGGAATCGGTTATTATGCGGATTTGGCGGGAATGCTGAAATCTGCATAGTGCCCGATCTCGGGGCGTCACAAATGGTATCAGAGCCTTGGTTCCGATTCCCGAGATTGTTTCGATACGAATGGTTATCGAAGCAACGGGTCCGCAAAGCCTGTAGGTTAACCTCGCTAACGGTCGTTGTTCCTAGAGTGTCAAAACTATTTCTGCTAAACTATTTTGGAAAAACATCTCAATAGGATTCTTGTTTTCTCCTTATCCCTATTCTATTTCCCCTCCCATCTTATTTGTTTTGGAGTTTTCCCCCCTTGTCTATCTTTCAAAGTGTTAGGATCCTACGTGGTGGACGTTTTCTGAGCCCTTAACCTAATAGGTTCGATCATCGGAAGGTTCCTGGTGGAAGAACATCGTTGTCACTCTGAGCAAGAATCTCTTGTTAGTGGTGTCGAGGAAATCAACTGGAAGCACGAAGAATCCATAGTCGAACTTCTTTCCCCTCCCGGGTTAGCAGGTGGATTGCGAGGGCGCAATCCCTTGTTAGTGGTGTCGTCTGTAACACCTGGGGTGTTACCCTAATAGAGAGTTGTTTGTTTTCTTTTTTGCTTGCATCATATGCATCACATTGCATTGCACCATGTTTGCATCACAACTGAAAATTCAAAACAATTTAAACTTTCACCCCTTGCTCAAAAATTTCCAATTTCAAACTTGCAAACTAAATCACTCATTTGTTTTCAATAGTTTGAAGTTGTTTTAAACAAATTGCCTGCTAAATAAAATTGTGCCTGTTATTAAAACCCTAATGGCTAATTCAAAATTCAAACCAAATCACTAATCAACACCTCATTTGAAAATTATAAAAATACCAAACAATTTATAATCACAGTTGTTCTATTTAAATCAATAGGGGTCACCCTAATAAAAACATGGTTTTCATCAATAATCATTTAATTATCAAATTACCCAAATTCAAACCAATTTACAAACATCACTATAATTCAAATGTTTTTGAAAACCACAGTTGACATTTGTTAGGTTTTGACCTAAATAACTCACAGGATTTTTTTCCCAATTTTTTTTTGCAACTCTAAACCTATCTATCTCTTCCATTTTCCTTTACTACAAAAAAAAACAGGAAAAGGAAAATTTTAAAAAGAAAATTGGCGCAGAGGGCAGTGGGCAGCCAGCCCACCATCTTCTCCTTATCTTTCGCGCGCGGCCCAGCCCAACTCAAGCCCGTACCGCTTCACTCCTCTGGTCATCCTCTTCCTCGCGTACGCAGAAGATCGGTGCCTCCACGTCGGCGGAAGGCATCCGTGGACGGCCCCCGACGCCCAAGCTCCCTACAAAACCCCCTAGGGTTCCCTCCCTCGAACCCTAGACCTCCTAAGCCTAGTCCTACCCTCTCTCCCCGCCGCGGCGCCTCCTTTTCTTCTCTGCAACCGCGCGAGCTCGCTGTCTCCACTGCCTCACCGTCGACCCACCGTCACCAGTATCTCCGGGACAGTTCGAGGATACCAGTAGCTGCTCCTCGACGCCCTCTTTCATCTGCCCCGAAGAAGCGGAGCCGAATCACTCCAGGGCCTCGTCGACCTTCTCTTTTCCTCTCCGATCAGCCGTCATCGCCGCCGAAATTCGACGCCTTTGTTCGACCTCGAGCTGGACCAACCTCTACCTAATCCTCCAGGTGATCCTCTCGGCCGATTCCGGCCATCTCCCAATTCTTTCCCCTACTCCTTGTCGACGTGCGTTTCTGAACCATTGCTCGGTCCGCCATGACCCTGTTACAGAGAAGCTCCAGTTCCGGGGGTGTGCAATCTGTTGCTCACCGTGCGCATCACGTGGATGGGCTGGTCGCCTCACAACCCCAGCAAGCCTGCTGACCCTTGCTACACCTCGAGGTCGCACCACGCGCGCGGATCGCCAGTAGCTGCGGTATATTTTTCTCTGAACCCGACGACGAAAGCCTGCATTTTTGGTTGCTGTCCAAAATTCAGTAAAACACTCGATGTCCACCTTATCTTCCGTCAGTCTGCTATGGTATCACAACCACACGATCAACGCACTGGTTGCGTTCCGTTCCGCGCAGAGCCAGCGTCCCGGGTTCGAGACCCCGCGGGCGCACCACCCCTTTTTTCCTTTTATTCCCGCAGCGCGCGCGCGGCCCACCTGTCAGCCCCCCATGCAGCCAGCGCAGCACACACCCACGCCAGCGCGGCGCCACCGTGGAAGCTAACCCCACCGTCAGCCCGCGTGGGTAGCTGTTTCCACGGTGGGAAAAGTTGTTGCACTGTTTCCTTTTTTTTTCCAAAATGTCTATTAACCTTAATAACATCTAAAATTCATATCTTTTGCACATTAACTCAAAACAGGAAACTTAACACATGAAATCCCTTCAATTTTAAATGCTCCACCCAAATATGAATTTTATCTACTGTTTTGAATAAATAAAATTCAAACATTCTCTATAATTGCAATTAATTCAATTAAACTTGTTTAATTAAATAGTTAATTCATCTTAACTCCAAATTTAACTTTTTAAATATGTTTTCTGTCCCAAATTGAATTGTCTATCCAAATATAAATTTTGTTTACTGTTTTGAATAATTTAAATTGCCTAAATAATTTAATACCTGTTTAATTCATTTAAATTTGATAAAATCATAACTTGCTCAAAATAAAATAATTTTGAACATGCAAAATATGTTTTCAAACCATCAAAGTGTGAACTTTTCAAATGTGAGTTTGAAATTATGTTTTGAACAAATAAAACTTCAATTAAATTCAAACTTGTTTCAAATCCATTTAAAACTTGTTTAATATTGTTTAATTCATAATTAAATTATCCTAATTCCAATTTCAATATTTGAAACATGTAACCCAAATAAAATTTGATGTTCTCTACAAATACAAATTTTGTTAATTGTTTTGAACACTTTAACTTGATGAAAACAACAATTACTTGTGTGACATGTTTAAGTAACCCAAAATTCCTAAACTTAATAAATGATTTTCCAAACATGTTCAAATCCTTTTTCACTTGCATCTATTATTGTTACTTGTTGTTATCTTGTTATCATCATCATGCATACATGATAAACCACTTACACATGTTAACTAATTGTAGATCATTGCTTCAACCTTAACATGTGCATCCATATGCAACTCACATTGCATATGGGTCCATTTAAATCTGTTTATCTTGTCAACTAGTTTACCTTGATGCATCTTTAAACTTGTCATGCATCCATATCTTGATCATGCTGGGTGTTTTGCCGTAGTAGTAATGGCTGCATCCGGTGTTTGTTCGAGGTTCATTGCTTCTTCCCGGATAGGACGTTGAGATGATGTGAGCAACGACAAGTTCTGCTACCTTGCGGGATCTCAGGCAAGTATACTCACTTGCTGCCATATGGCTGCCTTTCATCACTTGTTACCGATTATTTCCGTTGATTCTTTTCTGCTATCCTTAGTAGTAGTTGTTTCTGTTACGAACCCATCACATGAATCCCTTAACCTTGATATTGCCTCACCTCCATACCTATAACCATTGCTTGTTGCCCGTGTCTTACTATCATGCTTAGGGTTGTTTTGCTCGAGTCTGTACCGTTACTTTCTGTTACTACTCTATTATGTTCTGGGGGCTCGATGTTTAATCGATCAATCATGCTACTGCTATTATCAATAATAAACTTGATGAAAGGCACCGGCAGGAGGCCCTTGTGGTTTTGAGGCCTGCTAGTGTCGACCCTAATAGGAAAAGGGTCTTGTCTACTGATCCATGATGAGCGCACTACCCGCATGTGGGAAGCGAGTATGGGCGCCCCCCTCAATTTGACTCGATTCGCATCTCGTCCAAATCGCCTCATTTAGTTCGGGTGTTCCATTTGCTGCATGCATGATCTTGCGAGCCCTTGATACCCGGGTGGAACTTTCGTAGTCGGCGTATAGGGGGACACGGTCTTAGAGTGCTATGAGGGTCCATTTTCTTCTGGGCTCGATTAGCCGTGCGCCCAAGGTTCTTTGGGCTTGATGCGAAGAAGAGTTGAGTTGTGTAGAGTACCCCGCTTGGTGGGAGGCATCCCATCTGGCGGGTTATTCTTGCGTGTACGGCCAAATTGGTGCAACCCTGCAGGGATAATCTTCTCGAGAAGCCGTGTTTTCCGCGGTTATGGATTACTTGGTGAAAGTACTGGCTAACAAGTACTCAGGACAACTTAAACCTAATGATTAACAATCTTACACCCAATGATTAACAACTTGACTAGTAATAGGCTTATTGACACAATAATCTGAACCATCATTAATCCAACTGTGTGAGTTATCCTCGGATTGCTTCTTCGGATAAGGGGCGAGATCCAGGATGGGTTTATTTGAAGTTATCTTTCAGTTGGTTACTATACTCGATCTTATCTTCTTTCTGTTAGCCGGAAGTTGTAGTATCTCTCTGTAGTTGGTTAGTGCAGCCCGCTGCCGCTTCTTTGCAATAATCCCTTCCTTTCCGTTGATCCCAAAGTATTTGTATCTTGTGATGACTGGCTACACCGGTATCTTGTGAGTATGGTTTATCCACTTGCCAGTACTTAACCGTACTGACCCACGAATCTCTTTCGTGGCTGCATATTCAATATTGCAGTCAACAGGTTTGAAGTCTGACGACGTTAGCTTGGGAATCCTCCGGCTTGGCCTGGGCAGGGACTGGACGCTCTCGGTTATCTTCAGGACGCTTAGTCCAATTTAGATCTTGTCCGTAGCCGGACGCTATGTTGTTTCTTCCGCTGTTATTTGGATCTTTGTATTGGTATCAGTTGTATCCTTGACTCGTTTGAGTCATCTTGTATCTATCTGTTTCTGTTGTAATTGTGGATTATTCGTGAACTGTTGTAATTTATCATAAGTGGCAACCTGGAATCGGTTATTATGCGGATTTGGCGGGAATGCTGAAATCTGCATAGTGCCCGATCTCGGGGCGTCACAATATCCACAAGGAAAAGTGATAGTTTGGATGCTTCGAGAAAGGTAACACGTATCACAAAGGCAAATGGTTTTGAGAATTTCAAGAACCACAAGAATTGCAACAAAACGAGATTTATGCCAAGATACAACCTACACAAGGTTGAAAGCTATAAATGTATGCATGAGATAGATACTTGTTACCGAGATGACATTGGTGATGAAGAGGATGGGAGTTCGATAAACATCGTAGATTGACTCATATAAATCCCATGGTGAGAACACCTTCCTTATGAATGAGGCAAGCAACCAATGCATCTCCATTGTACCTAAAAAACAAAATAAAAGTACAACATGGTACCCAAACTCATTGGGTCCAAAGTAGTTAGAACAACTACAATACATAGGACAAACTCCACATAAATATGTGCATATTAATATGAATTTGAATTTCATGCACATCTTAGCCATTTAGGATTTGATGCAGTTTATCATATATATTGGATAAAAGAAAGTAAGCATTTAAAAAGAAATACACATAGTAAATATACATGCACAAAACTTTCAAGAACCAAACAAGATACAAATTGGACAAAAACACCAATTAAACAAGGAAGGCACTCACAAGAGTGAGAAAAAGAGAATTGTCTAAATTATATCAAACCCAAATCAACACATTGTTGAGGAAACCAAATAGAGAAGATACCAAAAAAATATCAAAGAATAATCAAACCCTCTACACTTTTCATGATGGCACACAAAGTACCAAGACAAAAAAATGTTCATCTTCCAAAGAGACAAGTCATTGGGATAAAATACCAATTTCAAGACAATAGGTGTTCAAACGCATATATGATAGATCTTACAAGAATAGTGCATTAATTATGATCTTGCATTTGAATACAAAATGCACACAATGGAATCATTACTCTCCATATATATTGTTCAAACACTAGTCAAGCTCAAGAAGAGCAATAAGATGCAATAACAATTTAAAGAATGGTGTTATACTCAACGTAGGATAGATTCCCCAAGAATAGTGCATCACAAAGAAGTATGAGTTTGAATGTAAGTGCACAAGAATGGGATCATTGCTTTTCCTAACTCAAGAAAGCATATAACAAATTTTGAGTATAACAAAAGGATACAAAAGGTATAAGGAAGACACAAGGTAGTTAAACCAAACAAAAAAAACATTGGCAAGAAACAGGGCAATTTTTGAGCAAAGGCCAAAGTAAATATGATCAATAAACTTACCACAAATTATTATCACTTGTCAAAGACAAGAGATGTATGGAGATATTTCTCGGTGGTAGAAGATTTATTCACAATCATATTCACAAAACATAAGCATGTGGCAAAAGATAGAAGTAGAAAAACATGCTTAGATAGAGATTCCTTGTAACATCCCAAGTATGAAAATCATCCCCTTAGAATGTTTGTTGCATGTTTATTAAAGTACTGCTCATGTCATCATATTGTTTCCATGTTGTTTGCATTTGTTTCTTAATTGTTGCATTTGTTTTCCACTGTTTTCACAACTCAAATTCAAACCTTATTCAAACAATGGTTTCATACTTGCTCTGTTACAACATTTTGAATAAAAATCACAACTAAAAACAACCAATTGGTTTCATTTTATGCCATAGTGATCCCTTGTGAAAATGATGGTTTTAAATCAATTATTTATTTTCCAAACACATTTAAAAATTCAAATCAAAGCACCCAAAACAGAATCATTTTGAAATTATGTTGATACCAAAACAAATCAACTCAAATTCTAATTACCATAGGGGTTACCCTATGTACAATATTGGTTTTATTAATGATCATTAATTTCACCCAAATTTGGTTTAAATTTTAAACAGCAAGCAAATATTTAAACTTTTGAAAATAAAATTTAACAACTGTTTGTATTTGGCCTAAGGAACTTCTCCAAATTTTTTCCAAATTTTTCATTAAGTTAAACCTATCATTTTCTTCCAAATTCTATTTCAGCAAAAAAAAGAGGAGAAAGAAAAATTAAAATTCAAATTTGGCGCCAAGGGGAAACGGGCTGCGCCCAGCCCGTTACCTCTCTTATTCCCCGCTCAGCGCAGCCCAGCCCAATACTTAAGCCACGTACCGATTCACTTTTTTCTGACTACTCTCCTCGTCTTCAACCTGTACGGCTGCAATCGCAGCGGTGCCACCGCGCAGCGGCGCCACCGACGGCATCCGCCTCGTCCTCCGCGCCTATAAGTAACCTAGGGGTCCTCGCCACCTACCCTAAGCCCTAGGGTTCCTATTCGCCTCTCCGCCGCCGCCATTGCTTCTTTCCCCGTCGCGTTCCCCTCCACTGCCACCTCGTCCCGGAGTCACTCTCTGAATCTCCCGATGCGCCGCCACCCTCCCAGCTCCCCTAGCATCTGACACCCGGAACAGAACCGCCACCCTGCCAGCTCGCGTTTGGACACTGGAGACACGCCGCAGGACAGCCACACCCTCGCCGCCGCTTCTTCCACGACGCCGGCGCCTCCGTCATCAGTCGTCACCGTCCCTCTGCCTTGGCTACAACGGTGGTGAGCCACCGCCCCATCCCCTCTCTGTTACCCTCCGAGTGCACCAGCGTCTGCTCACGAGTCCAGCACACGCACACCCCACCAAATTCGAGCATGGGCCGTGGATCAACGCCGGCGAGCCACCTTGTTTCTGTCAGTCGCGGACGGATGCGTTCGTCAGAAAATTCAGTTAACCATGCGTTGAGAGTTAACCTGTCCGCGTTCGTTACTCTGTCGAAACTGACGAAGGTAACGCAGTGGTTGCACTGCGCTGTGCCTAACGGTTGGTCGTGGGTTCGAGCCCCGCAGCGCCCAATCTTTTTTGTGGCATTTCTGCTTCCCGCGCAGAGGCCCACCAGCCATGACTCCCACTGCCACGCAGGCGCGCAGCGCCACGCTGGCCCCCCAGGCCCACGCTGCAGTGGCTGGGGGCTGGCTAACAGCTCGGTACCAAAGTTTATGCGCGTTTTCTGTTAATTCCTAAATTAATTTAAATAACAGATTTAAACCCCAAACTTTAAACTTTAATATCTTTTAATCTATAAGTCCAATAAATAAAAGTTTTATATGTTTTCTGTTCCAAATCAAATGATCTTTCCAAATAATTCATTTGTGTAATGTTTTGAACTTTCAAATTGCAATTCAAAATTAAATTCAAATCATTCAATTGTATTTTGCTAAAATTCATAACTAATTCATAATAAATCCAAATCATGCAAATGAAATATGTTTTCATGCTATTTCAAATAACCTATTCAAATATAAATTTTGTTTCATGGTTTAAATAATTTAAATTGCCTAAATAATTTAATATTTGTTTAATTCATTTAAAATTTGATAAAATCATAACTTGCTCAAATAAAATAATTTTAAACATGCAAAATATGTTTTCAACCATCAAAGTGTGAACTTTTAAAATGTGAGTTTGAATTCATGTTTTGAACAAATAAAAATTCAATTAAATCCAAACTTGTTTAAATTAATTTAAAACTTGTTTAATATTGTTTAATTCATAATAAATTATCCTAATCCCAATTTCAATATTTGAAACATGTAATCCAACTAAAATCCGATGTTCGTTTTCAATTAAAACTTTGTTATTTTTTTTGAACAATTTAAAATGGTTGAAAACAACAAATACTTGTGTGACACCTTTAAGGCACCCAAAACTCCCCTAAATTAATAATAAAATTCTAAAATTGCTACACCCTATTTTAAATTGGTTCTAATGTTGTTATTTTGCTGTTTTCCTCATGCATGCATCATACTAACCACTAGCACCTGTTGATTAGTTGGAAAACAAATAATCTAACCAAAAATCCATGGACTTTCATATGCAATCAAAATTGCATATGGGTCCATTTAAATTGTGTTATCATGTTATCTAGTTTATGTTGATGCAACCATTAACTTGTCATGCATCATATTGATTGTGCACTATGCCATGATAATGATTGTTTATATTCTGCCTTGTTTGTTTGCTTCTTCTCGGATAGACGACGACGTTGATACCGACGATCTTTACGACACCCAATCTGAGGATCTAGCTCAGTACCCGGCTACTGGGTTTGCAGGAAAGTTATCACTCACATGAACCATTGTGTTCCTTCACATTGGTTACCGATACTTTCCGTTGTCTATATTTGCTAGCCCTATGTATCGTTGCTTCTGTTACGACCTATCACATGATACCCTAAACCCTAATATTGCCACACCTCCAGTCCTAAAACCCCGTTGCTTGGACCGTGTCTTACTAGCATGCTTAGGGTTGTTTTGCTCGAGTCTGTATCCGTTACTTTCTGTTATTATATCTGTTATATTCTGGGGCTCGATGTTAAACAACAACCTGTTAATTTGAGGTATTAATAACTTGCTGATAAGGCACCGGCAGTAGGCCCGGCTGGTTTTGAGGCCTGCTAGTGTCGAACCTAATAGAAAAGGGTCTTGTCTACTGATCCATGATGAGCGCACTATCCGCATGTGGGGAAGCGTGTATGGGCCCCCCCCTCAATTTGATTCGATTCGCATCTCGTCCAAATCACCACACTTAGTTCGGGCTTTCCATTTGATGCACGCATATGCAGTACGAACCCGAGGCCAGGGTGGAACTTTTATAGTCGGCATTTAGGGCGGCGTGGTCTTCCAGTGCTATGAGGGTCCTCCTTTTCTTCGGGGGGCTCAATTAGCCGCGCACGCACAGCACGTGGTGCTTTGGGCTTGATGCGAAGAAGAGTTGAGTTGTGTTTGAGTGCCCCGCTTGGTGGGAAAAGGCCTTCCCATCTGGCGGGTTATTCTTACATGTACGGCCAAATGGTGCACCCCTGCAGGATAAATCTTCTCGAGAAGCCGTGTTTTCCGCGGTTATGGTTGACTTGGTGAAAGTACTGGCTAACAAGTACTCAGAACAACTTACACCTAACTAATGATAACTTGCCTAGTAATAGGCTTATTGACACAACAACTTGATCCATCATTAATCCAACCGTGTGATTATCCTCGGATTGCTTCTTTGGATAAGGGCGAGATCCAGGATGGGTTGTTTGGTGGTTATAGTTGATAGTTGGTTACGATACGCTATCTTATCTCTTTCTGTTACACCGGAAGTTGTAGTTTGTTCTGTAGTTGGTTAGTGCAGCCAGTTGCAGCATCTGTTATATCCCTCTTCCGTTGAACCCAAGGCATCTGTGCTTGGTGTTGACGGGCTACACTTTGGTGAACTGTGAGTCTTGCTTGCCAGTACGTTTATGTACTGACCCCTTTGGGGTTGTGGTTTCCGCAGACTACGACTACGGCTACGATGACCACCAGGATGGCTACTTCGTGGAGTTTGACGAGACTGCAGACGAGTAGCTAGCTGGACCAGGGCTGGATCCAGGACCTACATGGATGGGCTTCGTCTTCTTTATTTTCCCGGCTTCTTAAACCTATTTGGATTTGTCTGTACTCAGACCCCCTTTGAATGCTTCCGCTGAGTTGTAATGATGCTATGTTGGGACATGTGTCCTCTGGATGATTGTACTTGCTATTCTCTGCCCTAGTGAGGGCCTGTTGCAACTTATTTCAATCTTTTGTGTCTTAGAGGCATGTTGTGTTATCCTTTTGTTCAAAGCCGTTGACGTACCATGTGTGGATGGTATGAAGTACGTCAAGGGTAGTGTCCTGATTTCTACGGGATAGTTTACATCGACGGTGAACAGTAACGGTTGGTTGTCGCACATAAGTGCTGGCCTACCCGTAAGGGGACGCGGGAGCCGTTAAGCCCCGTAATCCAATCAAAATACAGTTCAGTTCGTACGGTGAGTATCCCCTAGAAGTCCGGGTGCGACAAATGGTATCAGAGCCTGTCTGCCTGTAGGATCCCTTTTACTGGTCGCAGTTGAGTCTAGAAACTATTTTGTAGCTATATAGGAAAAATGAAACGTGAGAGTAGGAATTCTGCCATTTTTCTTCTTT
>JAPCYS010003833.1:0-25930 GCA_028641055.1 Alopecurus myosuroides
GAGAATTTGTTGGTAGTCTTGATGCTACTTTGGAATGGGATGTTAATTTGCTTGTGCTTGAAAAACCAGTTGACTGAAACTATTCTAGTCTGACAGACAGTTGTGACTGAAACAGTATGTGACTGAAACAGTTGACTGAGACTCTTCTAGTCCTTTAGAACCTGGGTCACGCCTGAAACTGTTCAAATCAAGTAAAAAAGTAAAAATAGCTGAACAGAAATAGTAGGCATTTACGGTGTTCCTTGTGGATTGTAAGTGCTAAAAGATGGTCTGAGGCTACCTGGTTACTTATAAAATCACTTGTTTGCAGTCAAACTTTATATGGAACTTGTTGGTTTCATACTACTACTACTACCTTGATTCAGATAATTCAGTTTCTCTATTTGGTACTATTTTCCGCTAGTAAACGTTGTTTTTTGAGTAAACCTAGTAGAAATTATGGAACTATAAAATCCAAAACTGCTTAATTTTTTTTTTTTTTGAACAAAATTCACGCTCTATCCTGCTTCCTGCATCAGTAAGTAGAAGCTAGTTTATGCACATAATAGTGTTCTCAGGTTTTATTCATGATCTGTATTCTTGGTTCTGTTAGAGTTTTCTTATTTCAGCAAAACTGATAGATTAAATCCTTGATCTGCTTCCTCTGATCTTCTTTGGCAAAATCCCGGAAGATACATATTGGTAGTTTTGGATTGGTTCTGCAGAATGGTGTTGGTTTACATGCGTGGAGTCCTGTTCTAGCAGAGTGCTAATCTCATTGCTCAGGGAAGAATATGTGCCTTGTGGATTCACAGTATCTGTACATTTGCTTGAAAATGTTGTTAATTTCTTTTTCTTCATAAGTTGCACATTCATACCTGCACTACCGTGTTTGAGTCAAATAATTCAGTTAGTTCATTTGTAAACCTAGTAGGTGTTATGGAACCTAGAAAGTCAAACCAGTTCAGTCATCTCATTGTCCCCTTGTAGAGAAGATACTAATTTTCTGTTAGAACCTGTGAAGAAAATTCTACGGTAGTACATATAAGCTTAGTTTCTGCACATTATATTGTTTCTGAGATTTTGATTATTGATCTGCTTCCTAACTTCCCCATTGTGTTATGCTAATTCAGCCAGCGTTCAGCTGCAACACCCGGATGTCACGCGGCGTAGAAGATCAGTGCAGCCGATCAGGAATCCTGACAGTTTGGCCTCTTCGGAAGCTTCGCCGCCGCCGCCTCAGACATGACGGCAACAGAACTGGGCGCCTACTATTGCATATGGACAGATAGATAGAAGGTTGAGAGAACTCAGCAGCTCGTGTGTTTCTTCTCCTAGTTAAACTTGATCCGCTCTCTTGACGAACCTAACCTCGCGGTTCTAAGATTCACAACCGCTGAAAGCGTTCAGTGCAATGGCTGAACATTTTTGTAGCTAGTGACAGTACTGGCCGTAGTTGCCGCAGTGTTGACATCCTTGTGGATAATCCTGCATTTCACTGTAGGAGTTTTTGCAGTGAGTTGAACAAGGGCGGATAATCTTGCATTCCTTGTGGATGTTGAATGCATTAATGTCAGTATGTCACGGCGTTCCGCATAAATGAAACATGCTGTGGTTGTTAGAAATGGATTGATGGTCCTGCAATTTCTTTTAGATGATGTAGGGCATCTATAGTGAGCAACCGAAACAAATCAATATCAAGAAGGAAAGGGGAAAAAAAGATCAACCTATTTCCTTTGAAGTCCAGCCCCCAACATTGTTGTCCCCCTTTTGTCCATGTGTTGCAAATCACTCGGCATCTTATTTTTTCCAACCAAACTTTTAGAAATATATAAATAAAAACATACGAAAATGACTCAACGACCACCCACCAGTGACAGTATACCACATGTGAGGACATTATGATAGTTGAGTTGCCAAAATCAAAATCTTTACTAGTAATTCATATAGTAAATATATCTAAAACATTTCTTAGTTGATAGACCATGTCCCCGTTTATTGTGCAAAAGCGACCGAGCACATGAAATATAATAGGAAGTATATATATTCTTGAACATGAGATTGTCCAACAAATGTACTAGACATATACTAACAAATACGTTTGTGGTTCGAATCCACCTCATAAACGAACAGTGAATGAATGTGGGCGGTCAACCAGGTAAGTTTGTGTGGTGGTCGATCAAGGAGGAACACCCCGCAGTCGATCTGAATGCAACCAACATGCTTCAGATAAATGATTGGTGCCCGGCAAATGCCCTCATCCAAATAACGCTTGTCTCTCCTAGAGGTGTCGGCTACCAGGAAATTGCCTTCACCTAAATATCACTCTTCTATCATATAACTCTGGCGCCGCTGTCGCTGTCATTCCCTTTCGGCCGTGTCCTATTCTACCATCTTCCCGCCAATTATACGACCATTTGCCTTGTTGCCTCTATTATTTCATGTTAGGTTCATTTGATAAGCTTATCTTTTTTACCGATAAACATGTGGTATACCACTACTAGAGTACTAGTGCATATTATTACATGTGCATTGTAAGTGTATGTATGTACATGAGTTGATATTCATGCATGTTAATAAAACTATATTTATGCACGATACTTTATTACTCTCCATCTCATCATACTTCATTGTCACCTTCTCGCCAAGCACTTCCACCCTTATTTCGTCATGCTACTATCGATGCCACCCCCTCATATCCCGTCACACTCTAAGACCCCTCCTCCACCACTTCATCTCTCTCTCACTAGGCAGGTTCATTTTTACACCTATTGCACACATACTAATACTTCATGAGGAGTTAAGTATCCATCCAACTTGAAGGCGGACACATCCCGTTCGAACAGTTATTTTTGTGTTGCAAGAACTATAATGGGCATGGGACCATGACCGATTTAATTTGGACGGTGATCAAACACGTTAGAAAAATAATGATTTTACTTGTTGACTACCACGCCACCCTATCGATACACACGTGCCTTGTTTACGAATGTGAATGCTCGGCGAGCACATTGAATAACATAAGTATTTATTCTAAACACAAAATATGTATTTTTAAAATAATGTATCCTTCATTAATCAGTTAATAGAACGAAATAATCTATATGAACAAAGTACCATGCTAAACTAGCCTACTCATACAAACCTGCTCACATAATATGAACATTGATATTAGACAAACCCTCAAATAGGTCAACCCTAGAACAGAGCATTATTCCATACCACCACCGACCTCCTTGCAGTCGAAGCCTTGTCGATGACATCAATAATTCCCGACCACATCCGAGCTTCTCCCATCGATGTCTAGTCGATACTCTGCCACCACCAACCTCCAATGGTCGACGCCACCACGGTTCTCCTCCAACACCTAGGTCATGTTTTGATGTATGAATTGGACCATGGAATTGTGATATGGTATTCGGGTTGGCCCAATTCATTTGTTTGCCTGTCATTTGTGTTCGTCGCTCCAATTTGGTCAAATAGCGTGTTGCTCCTACACACACGTGAGCAATCCTTTCCGCAATATGGAGATCCTCACTTCCGTATTGCTTGGAATTTGGCTGCATCCCACATCCCTTTCCTATCCCTACCGCTTAGACCAAGAGCAGATCCTCGCATGATAAACCAGAAGGACGGGAGGCGACCATGCTCTCTCTGGCGACGCAAGTTAGGCCTTCTATCCCGCCCCCCACCATGCCTTGTCCCTCCTTCAGCCACCAACTGATTTCATGTACCCATCTACATCGGTGCTAAATTGTCCCACTCTCCGATCTCCCGCATCGCAGCCCATGCAGATCATGCTCCAATGGTGCCAGCGGAGCTCCCCTTGCCAACCGCTACCACCGGTGCTCATTCCTCCGGTGGGGCCAACCCCCAACACTGTTGTCCCGCTTTCCTCCATCGACAAGAATATCAGTGGCTGCTCCATGATGGCCGACGTGGAGCTCCTTTTCCCGCGTGAAGCTCGATGGCCTTGTGGTTGCACGTGCCATCTTCGCTGTCGTGTGAGCATCAGGGTATGGCGCACTTGCTCACCACGCTACAGCCCCACATAGGTTGGCTCGTTGTCCGGACGCAATTCAATATTATCACCATCAAACAAATAAGTTAGGAATTTCTTACTCTCATGATTCCATCTAGAAATATTGTGCACAACTAAACAATGGATCGGTATTAGATCTCATTTCGATATGGAAGTGGATTTAGTATTGTGCCCAATTCAATACAAAGGCACTCAATACTGACATCCAAACACAACCTCGACTTACTTTGTCGAGGGCAAAATTTGATTCCCCACTAGCGCCACCACCGGTTTTCTAAAACTATCGATCATTTATGATCCCTGAAACCGGATCCAGCACGAAGATATATGAATGGAAGACTAAAACAACTCCAACGCAAAGAAAATGGTCGTATATGCCGATAAGACAACAAGTGATCATATTTCGCTCAAAATTGTAATGTTTTTTTGTGTGTCCTCATTTCATGTTAGAAATGGTTCTCATCTATCATTTTGTGTGTTGTTTCGTTGCCGCGAGTTATTCCTTCATCCGTTACCTAACATTTCAAGTGTTGTCTTGTTGTCATGCATATTACTTTATGCATGGAATGACAACATAAGACCGCCATTTCATGTTTCGTCTTGTTGGCATGAATGTTTGGAGCCCTTATTTTAAGCCCGAAGATGTTATACCTATCATTTTTTCTTACGTTTCATTGCCACACGTCCTTATTTTATGCTAGGAGCTAGTTATCATATATGATTTCATGTATAGGCTTATTGATGTGTGTTATTATATATGCATGGAATGATAGCTCTTACTAATGATTTCATGTGTCATCTCAACATTGTGGTGGCGTGCTAGGGTGGCTAGCTAGGTTTCTGCAAATAGTTCATGTGTAATCTATCTTTCATGCGCCGTGCCCGCATGTTATTTGTTTATGCCTTAAATGATATGATAAAAAACCCGACCACACCAAGAGAAAAAAAAATTGGAACCCTTCACGCGCGAACAACCACGCCCGAAAAATGGCGGGTCCGCACGGGGGCGGGGGAGGGGAGGGGAATGGCTCCTTCCTTGGGAGGGGGGGGGGCTAAATCATGATGTTTCTTTTTCATCATCTTCCCGGCGATTTTCCATATATTCTTTTACCCAATAATTTTTTTGGGGGTTGTAGCACATTATTCTCATTTCGATGTTTTCACCACCAATTTTCGCAATCTGTGACTACATGAAAACATTTGTCGAGAAGTCCTTTTGTTGTTCTCCCGCTTGTTATCATGGGACAAGGTATTGTTAGAAATTACTATTCCAGCTTTTTCCTGCGTGTTCTCTGTGGCTATAGGGCACATTTTTTGTTTTGGGTTTTCTGGCCCACTTTTTATGATCTGTTTTCTCGCCCATTTGCCCCATTTGCAGGAGTTATATATCTTGAAGAGATAGTTGTTACCTACCATGTGTCGTCCCATCGTCACATTTTATTATTTTATGTATGGTGCTATAGTTATTATCTACTATTTTCATGTGTCATCTAGTTGTTGTGGCTGTGTGCTAGGATGCACTAACATCCGAATATTTCACCATTGATACATTTTCCATGGAGTATACGAATTCCAATAGAGGCGGTTCTAGAAGCGTTGAAAATCTCTCGGGTATTAGGGTTTCTTACGGTATAAACTTGTAAAATATTATCATGTAAAGAGTAACCATCAAAACCAATAACTATATCTCAAGGAATAGTATTAACTTTATTAGAACAAGCACCTATTTTAGTAGCACACACATCAACACTTTTAAAAGACAAAGCTTTCTATCATCGATCATAAATATCTAAAGAACCCTATCTAGTATTGTTTTTTGAAGGTATTTAGGCTAGTCACAATGGGGAGTAACATAGGGTAGTAACATACACATTTTTCTAGACTATGTTACTACCCCCATAGTGGGGAGTAACATAAAAGTGGTGTCATGCAAAGATGAATTTATTAGGTTGTAGACTCATATTGCATTGGTAAGTGTGATGTTACGGTAACATAGCTAGTTACCACATCCATCTCTCTCCTCATTAAATACGTGACATGTCATCTTTTTTCCTACGTGGAATTGATGTTACCACTGATGTTACTCCCATTGTGACTAGCTTTAATTGTCTCCTCGGAATCATTCTAGGATAATAGGCATAAATGCACATGAAATAGTAGACATTAACGGTAGTACACAACATGTTTACTAGTAGTGTGAGAATAAAGATTAATGAGGGAAAATGACAGAAAATAATTGATATGTCGCATTATCCGGTTAAAGCATGCTGCCTCCCATTGTCGATGTGCCCATCCACACCTTACATATATTCCTCCCTCCTAGTACCCATCGATTTATCGCCAACCCACCAAGCCTACTCTCCTTCAACTAGGTGTGCATGACGGTATTGCCTCCGTGCCATCAACCTGCATAGTTTCTTGCGAGTTGGGACACACACATCAAGTTTTGTTAACTAGGTGGGCACATCAAAACCCATGGAGAATACCTTACTTTCCAAGCATATGAAATAACAGTTCAATAGTTTATTTTGCACATGAAATATTATGCACTTTGTGTGATGAAATAATGACTTATGAAAATAAGATGAAAGATAATGTCCAACACGATCATATTCCATAAGGATCATCACACACGACATTTTTCACTCGACAAAGTGTTATACATTGGAAGTCACACCTACATAAAATATTGGTCTAAACATGCTAGATCCGTGTTGTAGTGCAAAGCATGGTCATCATCTTGTACAACGGCTAGTGGGGCCTAACTCAGTCATCCCGCTCAAGAAAAAAAAATCTAGTTTGTTTTACTCCAAACTATTGAGTTTTGAAGATATGCCCTTATTCAGCTCTTGAAAGAAAGAGATATAGAAAGATAGAATGATCAAACTCAACTAGACGAAAATTCATCTTGTTCAATCTCGAGTCTTCTCCTCATAATGAGTTTCGATCTCGCTTCCTCGTGTCCTATACCAACTATTAAAAAAAATTGATTGTCAAAGACATGTGTTTCATTCTCCTCATCTCTAATCGTTGAAACACGAATTGTTCGCTTGCTCCTCCATTGTTTGGATTATTACCCTATTCCTTATTCCATTTAACTGCGCTAAGCAACACTTTTTCACATATTCACCCGAGATTATATAGAAATTGATCATATTGATGAGTGCAACATATCACTGCCTAGGTGGATCCCACCTCATCTTTAGCTATTTAATAATATATAAGAAATCTACATCGTAACTTCTCCTCGGTTCCTAAATTCCAGGGATGGAACCAGGATTGCAAAACAAGGGGGCCAAGTGCACAATAAATAACATAGAAAGGTCCATATAGCTAAATTTGAGTAAACTTAGCGCTAACATCTACAAAATAGCTAGAGGAGTTTCAAAAAAAATTCCTCCATAGGGAGCCATGGCCCCAGCATGCCCCTGCTGGGTTCGTACCTACCGAACTCACCATCGTCTACTACATCCCAAGTCCGCTTCTCATGCACACTCACCCCGCACTCCACATCCCCCGTGAATTGATATCCCCAAAACTCGCTAGGTACTAAATGGCTAAGCATTTTAACTACTTGTACATGAAATAGCGACACGATTTTTTATAAATATTTTTCTAGCGTGGGGTTGCTCCCACGCTTCCCTTGCATCGGAGACAACGTAATAGATTAACTTTAATTAGTTTAATTAGGTTTTAATCTGGATTATTGGCCCATACTTGGCTATGATATGGTACTCAACATGGGTAAAATTGGTTTGACTTCTTTTTTGGACCTATTAGGCCTTCCGTAATGCATTGTATTTTAGCGGGTTATCCTAGGTAGGAGTACAATCTAAGATACAACCACCCTAATGCACTATATTTATAGATGGATACAACTATAATCTTTTTTTTTTCATTAAATAGGGTGCCACATAAGCAAATTGTCTATGATACCGCGCTAAGATATCCCCACTACGGAAGGCCTTAGGGAGTTTCTATGGTGTATCTTCTGTTTATTTGGGAATGTTATTTTCACGAAAATTTAGAATTACTTGGAAACTAGATATTAATTTCTATTGGGCCCAAAAGGGCAGGTGGAAAGGTTATTGGCCGAGACGAGCACGGTCGTTCCATGGCGTGCCGGTGATGTCGCCCCCGTTCCTAATGGCCAATTTTTTTTCCGAAAAGATTCATAATTTCACTCCAGAAGGAATCATGCATCGAGAAAATGTCCAATAAAAGAATATACACATTTATTATCGTAGATGTCATACATGTTTAAACATTTCCATGTAGCATTAAGAGCCGATGCACCAGACATGCATGGTGGCGTCCCAATGCATTATTGCGTGACGAAGGGGAGGCATAACGACTTGGAGACCTATGTGGATGAGCTCGCTGACGAGCGTGACCGAAGCGCCCACCGGAGTTTGTCAGCGGGAATGAAAGGTTAATTTGTATGTGGTGAGATATATGCGGTGACGAAGACCCACGGTACGAGGGCTTGTAGCTACCTGGTATAGACATGCATACGAAATGTTTGATTTGTAGGTGTATGTACTCGAACAAAATATCGACACGTACACACAAGATTATATCGCGCCACAAAAATTTGACGTATGTAGGTAGGGAGCGCCAAAATTCCGGAATAGGCCTCCAAGCATATTTAATTTTGGAGACGAAAATTTGGCGGGATATTTGGGGCCGAAAATTTTGCTCGAGTAGGCCAATGAGACGACATAACGCTGATCAGCACGATCAGAGCCGTCCATCTTCAGGCCGATCCAACGGGTGAGCCACCAACATGTTGGTCAACGATCCCGACACCCGAGGCAACGCATCGGGACCCCTTTCACTTCTCTCCTCCCCAAGCGGCGCCGCCGCAGCCCTTCCAACGCCGGCTCCTCCTCTCCTTCCCTTCCGCGCGACCCAGCTCGTCGATGCGGGTACCAGTTGAGGCCGCCTCCGATGGCGGTGGCGGCGGCTTGGGTCGAGACGCTGCCGAGGACGAATACGGCGGCACCGGCCGGGATCACCATGCCGCCGTCGATCTGGTACGTGCCCCCTCTCTAGCTGCCGCCGGCTACCATAGCCTCGCCGCTCACCATCTCCGTATCCCCCATCCCATCAGATCTACCACACCTCCTGCACTGCTGCTGGTCACCTGCGCGCCCAAGGAGAAGCCCTCGTTCGGAGCTGCAGCGCAACGCACAAGGGGAGGAGCCCCTGCCCCGCCCCTGCAGATAAGGAGGAGGAGGACGTCATCCTACTGCTGGTGCTCGCCTGCACGGCAAGGAGACGCCCTCGTCACACGCTGCAGCAGGCACATCTCGACGCCGACGACCACGCTCAAAAGGTTCTCCCTTTCCCCTCCTGCTTGCCTGATCTATCTGTCACGGCTGGCACGCGCTTAGCAATACTAGTAGATTGCAGCTTCTCTGCTGGCTTACTTGCCTGGTATGAGACCAGAATCAGGGGACGAATTAGAGCTTGCAGCTTCTTTGTTGGTTTATTTCCGTCGCACTCTGTTCGGAGATACTCCTGCCATCTGCTGTTGTCGAACTCCAACCACAATCTTTAATTGTTCAGCCGAGTGTAATGGGTTTGCGATTTCTTTAATCGTTGGCAGGACATGTGGCATCTCTGATTCAGGACGACGAGGACGCCCCTCTCGGTCGCGCCGCCGGCCACGCTAGCCTCGGCGCTCACCCTCTCCTTCTGCCGCATCAGATCGACCTCTTCCCTGCACCCCCCTCCAGCCCAAGAAACGCTGGAGAATGTTGATGGAGGATCTCCTCCGCTTGATGCTCCTGTCTCAACGAACAAGGGCCGACCTCCTGCCCGGTGCAGATAACTAGGAAGAGAAAGAGACCCAACTGCTGCTGCTCGCCTGCAGGGCCTAGGAGAGGTCCTCGTTAGGTTCTGCGGTTAGGCCGCCTCGACTCCGACGACCACGCACAAAGGTCCCTTTTTTCCCTCACGCTGCTCTACTCTTCTTGCCGGATCATTCGCAGCTGAATGAATGCTCAACATGTGCCTGTCTACTAACTATATTGACAAGTAATTAAATATGCCCGTGGAACAACTTTGCTTGCTTGCTTGCCGCTAAGTGCTAGCTAGTCATTCACGAGCTACAAGGTCACCATTTTGCGCCCAAACTGCTCCGTGCTACTCCAAATTGTCTCTTTTATTTATTCGTCATGTGAGCAGCATCACACATTCATTTGTTACATCTCTATATGTCTACATAGCTTGTGAACAACATTACGTGGTGCCGTGTCATAGCTTAGTATGCGACACGGGACGGATTTGGTTCCATCTTTAGTTTGGTCAAAAAAATTCTCAACTAACTTACTGATGTGTGCTGCTACGTCCAAACAGCAAGCGAGCGAGTGAAGCTTTTAGGTCCTCATAATTCCTTCTTGCGCTTTTCCCGATTGATATTCTGAACCATATTACACTCTAATGCATGATAGAGTTCCATCTTTATATTGCTAAGAGAAAATAGGCAAGTATTCTTTGAGCTTAATTACAGCTGTCATAGCCGAACCTCCTAGCCTAATAACAGCCATACGTATGACATGCATGCAGGGATGGATTCCTGGCCATGGACCAAATCTTTCTATATGTATTGCGTTTCCAAATCTGAACGTGTATGTATGAATTTTGCAACAAAATTTTCATAGCATATATCCTTCTGTAATATTGAAAGTTCAAGTTCCGACGTTATGCATGATGATTTAAATATTTTTCAGTTCTTTTTCGTATAATTTATATTTTCTGCATACATGTTTACTAATGCCTCCTGCGGTCCTGCCTATGTCAAAACTATTATAGCGTGTCCTAGTTTCTGAAGCTAGTTCTGGCTGTACCTCCTAGGCTAATAACATCGGCATGTATTCTTGTTTCTTTTTGCCGTGTCATAGTTTGAGATGCGGACTTTTTCTTGTTTCCATATTTAATTTGGTCCAACTTTTTCTCAACCCCTTACTGATTTGTGTGCTACGCCTAAACAGCCCAAACAACAAGTGAGCGGCTGAAGTTTTAGGCCCTCATAATTCTGTCTTTGTGCTTTTTCTGATTGATATTCTGATCCATGTTACACTCCCATGATAGCCTTCCATTTTTATATTTGTAATAGAAAATACATAAAAGTGTTCCTTGATCTTAATTACAACCGTGTGATGATTTTTAAACCTATTGTTTCTTTTAGTTTCTGTTTGGATAGGACCAAGTCACATCACTACTCACTGATGCAGTTAAAGCATGCACATCAGAGATTCAAAAAATAAAAGGGGGAGTTAGTGAGAAAAGCAAATAAGAGTTTTAAGTTTTCTACATGATTTAAATATTTTTCACTTCTTTATATCTCGTGGCCAACGGGGGAATGATCCCTCCCTTGGTTTTACGTTGTTTGGTAGATGAGACTCCCGGTTTATTCGAGCGCACGCAGCCGAAGCTGGGACTCGAACCCGGGCGGCTTGGCGCGCACTCGCAGCCTCTAGCCACTGAGCTAGCACTCACTTCTTTATATCATATATATCTCCTGTTTTCTGCATGTTTACTAGTACATCCTGCATACTTCAAAACTAGTTTAGTCCTAGTTCATTTAGCTTGTCCTAGTTGTACCTCATATAGGGTAATAACAGCGGCATCTATTCTTGTTTCTTTTTAACTGTTGAATGTGTACACATGTATGGACAGATGGAATTCTGTTTTCACTCAAAATTTCGTGTGCATAGCACTGGAAAGGGACGTGCTTGGTTCTTTTGATTGGTATATTGCTTGTACATATAGAGTGCTGAATCTTATATATTTTCAGGCTCTCCGACATCCTCGCCGACCGGCTTATACAGTGCGGCTCACCTCCGGTTGCTTCCACTCGTTGGCTGGTCGGTCCGGTGTGATGCGACCTTTCTGGCTCCGTAAGCGCTGCTGCTCTGCGCCTGTCCTCCCGTTGCCCGTAATCAGTAGCTGATCTGCGATACGAGTGCGCCGCCAAGTCAGAGTCCAAGAGGACCGACCTGCACGTGGACGCGAAGGAGCAGGAGTCCAGCGGATCAGGTGAGAAATCACTTTATAGAAGCTGGTGTCTTTTTTCTGCCTCGTCCTTGAAATTATCTGTGTGTTCCCAATATAGAATGGCGAGCCTGTTTGTAGATTGTTTTCTAGCATCCTTTAATGTTTTGGCAATCATGTTTTTATTTCTGCTTTTGTGCTTTCTTCGTGATATTTAGGATTAGGAGGGGTTCTATTTAGCTAGCTGGCATCCAGATCTTAGTGTTGTAATTCCTTGTATGGGTATATATTTGTATGCTGCTTATTTATAAGTTGTAGCATGCGGTTGATTTAAATCTTGTTTAGTTGATAAGCTGCAGCGTAGTAGCTACCTTGAGACATGCTATGTTAGGGCATTAACCGTTGAAGAGGGCAAAGTAAAAAAATACTAGCACTTAATGAAATAGGACTTGGCCTGCCATTTACTGTTGCAAGATGTTTCCTTGGCTTATCATGGTGTTTAACTTTGCTCCTGTAATGTGACAAGTTCTACTCATCAATAGAACCATGCTGCCCATTTCTATTAGCTATCAAGATGTGTGAAATTTTTGTGATCTTCTTTAGGTTCTGACCATTTAATTTTTGTGATTAGGGCGTCATCTGGAGCATAAAGCGGTTGGAGCTGGGCGAAGGGAGCAGCCGCTTCACACACGCCCTCGCTGCCCTGCGATGGTGGCGAGTTCAACACGCCGCAACCGTGCCGGCGGTGGACTCTTCTTCATCCCCATGTTTATGTGAGATTCTGCTCCTTCCATTTTTTCCTTTGTGTGTTCTGTGACACCATCGAGACATGGTTATTCTGTGCTCCTGCCACGGAGCCAATGATGATCTGCTTATTTAGGACTCAGTGGTGTGGCTGTATGATTTATGCTCTGCGTGTTGTACAAAGAATAATTATGATTTTGGACTCATTTTTTTTTCATTGGAGGAATAATTATTCGCCTGTTTATGTGTTGTGCAACTGCAAACTGGTTTTCTATCTTGTTTAGTTCATCAGTTAGTATCCATATACATGGCTGGTTTGCATTTTATGTTAAAATCTGATGGTTTTGCTCAAATTGGCGGCGTTACAGAAAAAGGTTTCGTTCAGCTTGAGTATTAATTTAGTAGTACTGGCTGTAGAATCTGGACTGACTTGTCCAGTTTATTTTTCGAACGGATCTGATTGGAAGCATGTGAGGAAGGATCAACATCAATACTTTGTTGGTTTTGCTCGCCTAGTCCTCCTAGGAAGTATAGACAGATTTAGCAACTTCGCTTTTCTTGGGTGGTTTTGATTTAGTTTAGGAATTTGATGACAAAGCCGATGAGGCAGCGCCAACGATTCGGAACTGCCTGTGTGTTACCCTTAGAGAAAGGTGAACCCGTTTGTAAATTCTTGTTTAGCATCCTTTTAATTAATGCTTGGGCAAACATCTTGTATTTATGCTTTTATTCCTTTTCTGTGATATTTAGGATTAGGATTGGTTCGATTTTGGCGGCTAGCCGGTATCCATATCTTAGTGTTGTAGTTTCTTGTGTGGTTATATCCCTATGATGCTTGTTTATAAGCTGCAGCATTTGGTTAATTTATATATTTTTAATGGAATGGTTCGTCGAACATGTTGCATTTCTGCTTTTGTTTCTTTCTCTGATATTTATGATTAGGAGGAGTTTGACTTAGGTTCTAGCTGATATCCAGATGTTATTGTTGTAATTACTTTAGTGGGTGTATATCGTTTTGCTGCTGAAACCTTGAGACATGGTGGTGGTTAATTTTTGTTTAGTTGATAAGCTGCAGCATCCTTGAGACAATGCTATATTTGGGGCACTGCTGACCATGTGTTATTCTTGTTGAAGGGCAAGGAGGAGGACAGACTGAGAGGCAGCCAGTAGCTGCACACAAGTTGGAAGCTGGAGGACCTAGGGATGGCCAACTGGTAAAAGCTTCCTGTACCTACACTTTGAACCTGATAAGAAGAGACTCTTCTTGCCAAGACTTTGTAGCTCATCCCTACCTTGTTTCATGTTTAGGATTGTGTGATGGAGCTCCTCTGTTTGGTTTGAGAGTGTACATATTTTGCCTCTTGGTAGCAGCATCCCTTGTGGACAAGTGTGGTCAGGCTCTGGAATTTAATTCTAGTGGGTGTATATCGTTTTGCTGCTGAAACCTTGAGACATGGTGGTGGTTAATTTTTGTTTAGTTGATAAGCTGCAGCATCCTTGAGACAATGCTATATTTGGGGCACTGCTGACCATGTGTTATTCTTGTTGAAGGGCAAGGAGGAGGACAGACTGAGAGGCAGCCAGTAGCTGCACACAAGTTGGAAGCTGGAGGACCTAGGGATGGCCAACTGGTAAAAGCTTCCTGTACCTACACTTTGAACCTGATAAGAAGAGACTCTTCTTGCCAAGACTTTGTAGCTCATCCCTACCTTGTTTCATGTTTAGGATTGTGTGATGGAGCTCCTCTGTTTGGTTTGAGAGTGTACATATTTTGCCTCTTGGTAGCAGCATCCCTTGTGGACAAGTGTGGTCAGGCTCTGGAATTTAATTCTAGGACTTCATCATGTGATCAGGCTTAATTGCATTCTAGAGTAGAGCCTTTGCAATATGATTTTATCTAGTGCCTTACTTCTTGTTATGAATGTCGGTTCGTATGGGTTCTTTGATCTATTATAGTTCCAAATCTGGTGGCGTTGATCTGGGAAGAAAATTTAGCTAGTTTTGCATGTATTGGAATCCGATGCATGAATAAGGTATATTTTTGTTTTGGAAGCACGTTGTGTGAATCGTGAAACTGTTCATGTGGTCAATGTTCATCTGCTCTCGTCTCCTCTGATTAAGTTTGTGGTACCATTTTATGGGTGAGAAAGCAGTCTGCTCCTTTCACCCTGATGACTTCTGTCTAACCAAAGAGAGTTCCTGTTAATGGGGCCACTGGTTTCTTGTCTGAGAAATCTAACATAATGGCATGTAGGATTCGTTGCCAGTAACCCTGATGACTTCCTGTCAAGGCTGCTAATAACCTCTGTTCAGCCTTTGTGACTAAAGTACATTATTTTTCTCTTTAGTTTAAGCAAATGATATAAAACTAGCTACTATTACATGCATGCCACAGCAGTCACTAGTTATTAGCCAATCCTTGGTTTAGTGTAGCTTCTGTTTGCTTGATTTCTTTGCAAAAGGTTGCAAAACCTGAGATGTTTTTGTTCTATTTAATTCATGTGCAAGTTCGTGTTCCTGTAACAGGTAGACACACAAGTAGTGCAATCAATACGATGCATAAGGAAGCATAATGTGCGTCATTTTTTGGATCCTGATAATTCATGTTTCATGCCATAATGCTACATGTACTGATTCTGAAGGTGTAATGAAACTAGCTAGGCGGTTTTCTAATTTCCTGCAAGCCAATGTATTTTGTGAATCTCCTAGCGAGTCAGATATCTGAAATTTGTATAATTTTTTACAGAATAAGGGCGCAGCACATGGAGTGCATGTCTGCACCTAGTGGCATCCGAACCAACTTCCATTTGTCAACATTAAAGGAAGGATACAAGTTCGTCGGTAGGAGACAGAGACAACAAGAGGAGCTGTGCACCTTGCCGGCATGTAGCAACCACAGCGGCACACTTGTCGGCGCCATGCACCCTCCTGCTTGGGCCTCCCCGCCGCCTGGACCAACAGCCGAGAGGCGTATGTGAGCGCCCCTTCCCTGGCCTAGCTGATGGCGAGTGCTGCTGCTCTCTGTCTTCATCAAGTCTTGTTCTGCCATAGGGAGGTGAATCCTTCAATTCTAGGCCGGTGAACAGCAGTGGCAGAGGTTGTGGATGTTCCCAGTTTCTCTGTCCAGGTATGCACCTGCGTGATTGATGTTGTGAGATTGATCTGGATGCATATGCGTGATTGTTGATCTAGATGCTGTTTCAATTTGGTCAATGCGATGAAGCCTAGAACTAGAAAAGCACGTCGATTGTTCAGATTGTTGTACCCATGTTCTATGGTTTGTTTGTGTACTGGTAGATCCAAGTTCTATTTTTTAGGACGAGTTGGAAAAGTAGAGTTGTTTATACTTTGATACTTTTAGTTTGGACTAGATTCTTGTTTAGAATCAGATTGTTCCTCGGTTGACAATTAGTTTCATTTTGAATCCTGTTATCATCGATCCATGGCCTGCCTATATTGTGCGGGATCCTCCTGTACATCCTCATATTCGCAGCTTTGTCTCTTCAGTGCTCTACTTATATATCCTGTAACTTGAGCTCCAAAATAGATATCCTTTTTGTTTTTGTATTTCTGGTGAGAAGTGGAGCTGGAGTTGTCTAGGAGGTAGCTATGGCCTGTCGGTAGGCAGCTGTGACTTCTCCGACTACGTGGGTTTAGGTGGAGTCCTCGGGTAGCCATGACACTACACTGGATTTATTTGAGTCTTTAGGCGAGCCATCGGGTATGGGTGGTTATTCTGTTCTCTGGCCATCGAGCCAACCTGTAGATGTCTGAGTAATCTCATAAGCTGTCCGAGTGCTTCCATGTTATGGTCGAAGCTGTCATTTATTTATTTTATTTTGTAATTGTCGTGTTTCTTGCTGGTGATGTTTGTTTTGTTGTTTTCCCACAATGCCAGTTGGACCAACTTGGACCAGAGTATGTCAGTATCTCACCAACTTGGACCAAACCTGTTTCATTTTATTTTTTAGTTGTCGAAAAGAGCTAGTAGAATATGGGATCACCAGGTGGGATCATAAGGATTTGGCTATTACTCATTCGAAGTGTCTGCGGAACCTGAAACTCACCCCTTGTAGCTGTTATACTGACTTGGTCGATCTAAACTTGAGATGGGTGTGTTGATCCGAAGCTTTGCTCTATTTCCAATTATTCAGCGTTTGTTCTCGCTGTAACGTTCCGGTTGTTTTGTTACCTCTGTTGTTCCTGGAACACATGTTCTTTGCGTGCTGTATGAACCTTTGCTCGGCGTGGTTTCATTGAGCCTTATCAATGGAACCGGGGACGTCGTCCCTGTCAGTCTAAAAATTTCCAATTATTCAGCCATCCCAGTTAAACTTTGATCTAGTTGTTGTTTCCATATCTTGAAAATTGCAGTGCAAGTTAATATGTCTAGTCTTTTCTTTTTAGAGATTAACCTAGGCAAGCAATTGTTAGTTTGTTTGACACTAGTTTTATTGTTATTATTATCAGCTCTGAAGTTTTAGATACATAAAAACCATCCTACATATGGTTCAAATACCTGACATATATATTATAGAAAAAAGCAGGTCCTCCAGATGCACCAAGGAGGCTGACCTGCTACAAGTGTCCTCTGATGACAAGACGATTCCAAGGATGGGCTTCTGCTCATGATTAACGCACATGTTGGTGAGTACACCTGGCACATCCTCCTGAACCCATCGGCTTATCTTTTATAAGTGCCCCTGCTTCTTGAGTTGTTCAATTAGAGTTGTTGATAATTTTAGTTTGGACAGGGCGTCGTAGATTCTTGTTTAGAGTCAGATTGTTCCTCAGCTGGCAATTAGTTTCGTTTTGAATCCTATTATCTTCTTTGATCCATGACATGCCTGTATTGTGTGGGATCCTCCTATACATCCTCATATTCACAGCTTTGTCTGTGCTCTGCTATATATCCTGTAATTTGAGCTCGAAAAATAAATTTCCTTTTTTATTTTGTATTTCTGAGGAGAAGTGGAGCTGGGGCTGTCAAGAAGATAGCCATGGCCTGCCGGTAGGCAGCCGCGGCCTTCTTCTTTGACTCCGTGGGTTTAGGTGAGTCCTCGGGTAGCCATGAGACTGCACTGGGTTTAATTGAGTCCTTAGGTGAGTGATTGGGTATGGGTGGTTATTCTGTTCTCTGGCCATCGAGCCAACCTGTAGATGTCTGAGTAATCTCATATAGCTGTCCGAGTGCTGCCATGTTACGGTCGAAGCTGCCACTTATTTATTTTATTTTATTTTATGAGTGTGGGCTTCTTGGTGTTGATGTTTGTTTTGTTGTTTCCCCACGCGGGGATCCATTTATTTTAGAAGATGTGCTGACAGCAATGCCAGTTGCTTCTATGCGACTATGTTTATGACAATTCCAGTGTCATGTTTATCCCAAATTAAGATCCATCTGCAGTGCATATTTTGTGTGTTGCATGAACCATGTGTATAACAAGTGCCAAGGATGCGATATTTGATCTGATTATTGGCGTGCTGTTTGTGAAGATGTTGTAATATAACGTGAATGCTGATCGATACCATGTTCTTTGTCTGGTGCAGGGGAGGAATATTGACGAGGGCGACTCATGGCTCTGGATGACTCCGGTGGTGCTGGTGCCGCATCTTGAATCAATTATTGCGACTTTTACTAGTCTGAGTTATGTCGTCCCAAATCAGAAGTTGTAGTAAGTGATTTGCTAGAGTTCTTCTTGCAAATTCTGCATCATTTTGTTGTAGTATTGGCACTTTTTTTTTACTCCTGTCTATGTCCCAGTTGGAAGTTCAAGTCCCTTCCTGGCAGAGTTTGGTCTTGAACCTGATCGCCTCGCATGGCATTTTAGGTGTGTTTGTGGTTCTCCCATTTTCTCCGCTACATGCTCTTTGATATCAAGTGTAGATTTTTAGACGAGTCGTGTTTAGTGGTAGTGGAGGTCCATTGCCTGTTATGTTGATTGCCTGTTTAGTGGTAGAGGAGGTCCATTGCTTGTATGCAATTTATGTTGATTGCGATTCCGGTGGCACGATTATGCCGAAGGAAGAATATTCATATCTATGTGTTGTTGAGCATGAAGCCATGTGTATGACAAGTGCCGTGTTGTTGTGGTATTTAAGCAGCAGATTATTGTTGTGGTCTTTGTGAAGTTGATGTAATATACTACTGGTAATTAACATGTTGACAAAGCTTTGTCTGGTGCAGGAGGCGAGGACGATGCGTGGCTCCGGACCACAGCTTCACCATCGATTCCTTGCGTGAAAGTATTGTTTGGTCTGGTTGCGTAAAAGACGGCGTTGTGTTGTGGCTCGTCTCTGGTTGCTGCCGTGTTTATGTTTTTTCTGGGGTGAATTGTATCATCGTCCAAATCACAAGGTGTAATAGTTTGCATTGTGCAGATGTATGAAACTCGTGAGCTTGCGTTTCTGTTTGATACAGCTTGTGAGGTACCAGTGCTATGGTTAAAAATTAGAAAATTTCATGTCAACAATTTACGTTTGTTTTTCTTTTTTCTTGAAGAGAACTGGCCGGTTTTAACCTGAACCAGGGCCGGTTTTCGTTGTGTCGTTGGAATAAACGTGTATGCGAAGCAAGCTTAGCTGCATGTGCTCTCATAATAAATATAATTAACATGCGCCTGTCGCATTGAACTGTGCCGAAAGAAACAGGGAGAAAAAATCTTACTCTCGGATGGTGTTCCTTCTCCAATTGTCAGTTCAAATGGATAGAAGAGGGGGAAAAAAAAAAAGGCGAAACGAAGGGTAGTACATGCATGTGCTGTCGGTAATTGTAGCAAAATAAACGAATAACTACTTGTAGTAGTATGTATGTGACGGAGGATCATCTCTGAAAACTAGCAACGGATAAATTCACGTATTAATTTTGCTTGGTTGGTAGCGATGAGTTTTAGGCGAGTTAATTAGGGGAGGTAGAGGGCCTCGCGGCGCATTGCATTTATTTAGTAGCTAGCGCTGGAATTTAGGGGGGGCGGTTGGTTTATGTATTGCGGAAAGCGTGAAAAGCGAGCGGGAGAAGCCGTGATCCCCGCCAAGCTAAAAATTCGAACCTTTTCAGCCCCTGCCAAGCGGGTGGCTCTATATATAGGAGGGCATGGCGAGAAGCCGCGTGCGGGCGCGTGCGACTTAGGACTTAGGGACTTGGGCGTGGCGGCAGAGGGTGCTAGATGTCCTCTGACTGACTGACGACTAGACTAGAGCAGGCGATGGATGGGCCGCGGCGGCAGGTAAGCAAGCAACCATGACTAGTTGATCCTCTTGTGCTTGGAATTGTTTCTTCTTGGTGCAAGCATGCATGTAGCTAGCTATGTAGTACGTACACGATTAATGAATCAATGGATTTGTACCAGTAGGCACGTATATATAGGCCACCTGAGTAGTACGTTCCATCCTTGCTGGAAGTAAGACGCTCGATTCGTTTCCCTGCAAAAAGCCGAACCTGGGCTTACGCGTACCGTACGTGCGAGATACGGTAAAAAAAAAAAGGAACGGAAAGGCCTCCTTAGCATTAATTAGCATGCACGCACCTTCCCGAAGAAGAAATCGCGTCGCGTCTCAAAGTGCGGCCGAAGGTACTTGGTGCGGGTCTTCACCCAGCTGGAGGAGTACGGTTAAGACTGCTAGCTACGTATGTACGTAGTACATGCATCGGTGCCAAATATGTGCGCCACTACCGATTCCTCGTTTTTTTCTTTAACTGGTCCGCGTCGATCGCCCAGGGACACTACAACCAGCCGGAGGCGGAGTCCATCAGCCAAATACGTGGACCAATGCAACAAGGGGGCGGCTCTATGCCCCCGGCCGTGTCGTGCGCGCGCCGGCGCTGGGCAAGGACATGCGCGTCTGCTGGGGAAATCGGGAGAGCTCGTGTGGGCCTTTGGCTGCGGAGTAGAAATGCTCCTAGAGGTGGAAGATGGAGAAAACGGCCCAACTGTAGCCCAAGGCGAGGACGGCGATGGCGTCCTGAAATATCCGCGTCACGCAGCGATACTTCGACCAGCAGGAGGCGGAGGCCATCAGGTGGGAGCCCTTCAGGGTGGGGTATGAGGACGACGTTCTGCTCCGCCAGGCCGGCGTCGACGGCAACCGCTACCTCCGCGCCAACAGGTGCTACTTCAGCTGGAACAACAGCGTCAGCGTCGTCAATTTCGAGAACGTCATTAGCAGCATGATGCACTGGGTCGTGGTGCCCATCCCCGTCAGACAGGGCGCGCCTCGCCTTCCAGGTCCGATCAGGGTGAGTTCGCCGCCCATGCCCGCGCTTCTGGATTCTTCTCGAATTGTTTAGGTCGATTGCGCGAAATTGTTTCCTGGACGAACTCAATTGTTTCGTGGTTTCTGTTCTGGCGAAATTCGCGCTTCCTGGTTTCCAATATCCTGATTGCATTTCTGTTGCGACTCCACCTTCAGGCCCGCCTCTTCACCAAGGAGCGCACGCGGCAGATTCGGTTCGTGCAGGCGAGCGACGACGGGGACTTCACCGAGGAGGGCTGGGACACGTTCCAGTTCAGGGGGAGGTCCGTGTACCACCTCAGCAACGAGCTGGCCACCCGCCTCGGCGTCGCCGACTTCATCATGTGCGTCCGACCGGGCCACCACGGGAGGCTTACCCCACTCCTCGTCAACCTACCCCGCGACAGCCATACCATCGAGATCGTCGTCATCATTGGCGGGACAACAGGTGAGAGCTACTCTTCATATTTTGGAATGGGATGTTAATTTGCCTGTGCTTGAAAAAACAGTTGCCGAAAACTGTTCTAGTCTGACAACCAGTTGTGACCTGAAACTGTTTGCTAATCTGCTTCCTCTAGAACATGGGACATGTCCCCAACTCCCTGCTGAATCTGATCTCCTTTTGGCCAGAAATACATACTGCTAGCTAGCCTTGATTGGATCTGTTCTGCATAATGAGAATTTGTTGGTAGTCTTGATGCTACTTTGGAATGGGATGTTAATTTGCTTGTGCTTGAAAAACCAGTTGACTGAAACTATTCTAGTCTGACAGACAGTTGTGACTGAAACAGTATGTGACTGAAACAGTTGACTGAGACTCTTCTAGTCCTTTAGAACCTGGGTCACGCCTGAAACTGTTCAAATCAAGTAAAAAAGTAAAAATAGCTGAACAGAAATAATAGGCATTTACAGTGTTCCTTGTGGATTGTAAGTGCTAAAAGATGGTCTGAGGCTACCTGGTTACTTATAAAATCACTTGTTTGCAGTCAAACTTTATATGGAACTTGTTGGTTTCATACTACTACTACTACTACTACTACCTTGATTCAGATAATTCAGTTTCTCTATTTGGTACTATTTTCCGCTAGTAAACGTTGTTTTTTGAGTAAACCTAGTAGAAATTATGGAACTATAAAATCCAAAACTGCTTAATTTTTACTTTTTGAACAAAATTCAGGCTCTATCCTGCTTCCTGCATCAGTAAGTAGAAGCTAGTTTATGCACATAATAGTGTTCTCAGGTTTTATTCATGATCTGTATTCTTGGTTCTGTTAGAGTTTTCTTATTTCAGCAAAACTGATAGATTAAATCCTTGATCTGCTTCCTCTGATCTTCTTTGGCAAAATCCCGGAAGATACATATTGGTAGTTTTGGATTGGTTCTGCAGAATGGTGTTGGTTTACATGCGTGGAGTCCTGTTCTAGCAGAGTGCTAATCTGATTGCTCAGGGAAGAATATGTGCCTTGTGGATTCACAGTATCTGTACATTTGCTTGAAAATGTTGTTAATTTCTTTTTCTTCATAAGTTGCACATTCATACCTGCACTACCGTGTTTGAGTCAAATAATTCAGTTAGTTCATTTGTAAACCGCTAGTAGGTGTTATGGAACCTAGAAAGTCAAACCAGTTCAGTCATCTCCTTGTCCCCTTGTAGAGAAGATACTAATTTTCTGTTAGAACCCGTGAAGATTTGTACGGTAGTACATATAAGCTTAGTTTCTGCACATTATATAATCTTCAGGATTTGTATCTTGTTGATCTTAGTATTGGTTCTGAGATTTTGATTATTGATCTGCTGCCTAACTTCCCCATTGTGTTATGCTAATTCAGCCGGCGTTCAGCTGCAACACCCGGATGTCACACGGCGTAGAAGATCAGTGCAGCCGATCAGGAATCCTGACAGTTTGGCCTCTTCGGAAGCTTCGCCGCCGCCGCCGCCTCCTCCGACATGACGGCAACAGAACTGGGCGCTTACTATTGCATATGGATAGATAGAAGGTTGAGAGAACTCAGCAGCTCGTGTGTTTCTTCTGCTAGTTAAACCTGATCCGCTCTCTTGACGAACCTAACCTCGCGGTTCTAAGATTCAGAACCGCTGAAAGTGTTCAGTGCAATGGCTGAACATTTTTGTAGCTAGTGACAGTACTGGCCGTAATTGCCGCAGTGTTGACATCCTTGTGGATAATCCCGCATTTCACTGTAGGAGTTTTTGCAGCGAGTTGAACAAGCGCGGATAATCTTGCATTCCTTGTGGATGATGAATGCATTAATGTCACGGCGTTTCGCATAAATGAAACATGCCGTGGTTGTTACAAATGGATTGATGGTCCTGCAATTTCTTTTAGATGATGTAGGGCGTTCTTCAAGGGAGCTGGAAAGGAATGTTGTCCTGTGACTTGTGTGTTCTGACGTCCAGCACCGCAACTCTGAATAAGACCACAGATGTTCCTTCTGTAGCAAAGTATACATGGTCTATTGAATATTATATTTGTATTATTAAGTAGCCAAGTATACATCTATCTCTACATATCCTTCTGTAGTTGCAAGTTTGCAACCAATAAAAACATCCCATATCTTAGTTCTAAATATAATGCTAAATCACATTTTGTGGCCAATATGCCGTACTACGCATTCATATGCTTTTGGATGGTTAATAAAAACACATAGGAAAGGGGCATACTAATATACACGCATGGTGAAGCCATCTCTGGTGCTCCAGTGGTTTTCTTTTTTCTTTGAAATGAGGATTCTTGCCTCCGCATCAAAATAATACACACCACCTTTTTTTTCCATTTACCCAAAAACAAAAAACTACAAAGACTTACAAGGAGATATATCAATCAACCGGAAGCTACCTCCCCGACAAAAAATGTCGCTACACCTATAAGATTGATAAAGGGGGAGCCATCTGTCCCGACCTCATACAACTACACACATCATCTGAAACCGGTGGACTCACCAAGCTGCCCGACAGCAAGCCGGGAGCACAAACCAGTTCGGGAGACCCTCGACATGCACCACATGCACATTGAGAAGTCGCCGCTGCCATCTTCCTATAACCCATCTTCGGGATTAATCAATGCAATGGCATTATATGGCCTCTTGTGGACGCTGCCATGACGCTAGATAGCACCACCTTACTATGCGCGTCAATCAGCACGCATCCGTCGCCGAGACCCGCCAGCGCCACGCCGTCGAGACCAACCGCCCTCGACGAGGTAGATTAACACCGCTCCACCAGCAGACCCTCTGTATGCATCCCGTGCTCCAAAACGATGTACTATAGAGGGTAAACGACACCGAAAATGCCACCAAAGTCTGATCAAGGATTAATCCAAATTTAGGGTATCCCCCGGAACATTAGGCATGAGGCGGGATTGCAACAACGATGCCTTCATCAAGGTAACAATGTCTAAGGACACCGTCATCATCGGCTCCGATCACATCAGAACCCAGCTCTCACCGGCCAACCGCCTCGCCCCGACCCACGCGCCCTAGCGAGGAGCCGAGCCGCATGAGATGTATGCCACCTCCAACCACCGTCCATCTACCCGGAGAGATTTCTTCACGTCTTCGCGACGCGGCTGTGCCGTGACGCCCGACAGAACACGACAAAGTCCAGCTAGCTCGTCAATGTCGGCACCACCATGGTGCTAGGCTGCCTTCGCAGCCAGGACGAACCGCCCCACTCCCCATAGCCACCGACCTGGACGACGCGGGCTGTAACTACAGGGAACAGTGAAAGTGCATCGATCTTTATAATTTGTTTTGGAGTTGATAACAACACAATTAATGTTCTAACATCGCGTCTAAGTGAGTTTCAGGAAACATCAATGCGACGAAAAAGGAAGAGTGTCAAAAGCTAAAACCAACGAATCAAACTTACTGCGGCAGTATTGCCGGCCAACCCAGCGGTAGTACCGCTACCTCCAGGAAGTGGTATTACCGCGGGCGGTACCGCCAAAAGTACCACCAGCTAGGATTTTGCTACTGTCTCCACTGGTACTGGCCAAATAGTACCGTTGTTAAGAGGTACAATTCGGAGCAAATCCATCCACGACGGTAGTACTGTTACCGTCAGCGGTAGTACCGCTCCTTCCAGGAAAGCGGTAGTACCGGTCAAAAGTACCGCCAGCGTAATTTTGATCAATGCATTGTTTACGGTACTAGGGCGGTAGTGAGCTAGTACTACCGCCAACCATTTAGATTTAATATTGAGTGGGTGGCCAGCGGTAGTACCTGGACGCTACCGGTAGTATCGCTGCTGGAGCACGATCTACATCTTCACCAACTCGTTCTTCATTTCCTCCTCATTCTCTAGAGGGATTTGAGTCTAGGGTTTCTTTGTGGAAAACCTAGACTCCATTGTTGCTCACTTGTGTTTGTAGCAAGATTGTTGGTGATTCTTGGGAGTCCCAAATTCGGTTGTGGTGTGAGCCTCAAGCTCATTGTAAAGGCACCGATTTACGCCTCGAAGGGAATCAATAGTGGAAAGTGAACTAGACATTTGTGGCGAGGTTCATCGGAAAATAGGGTGAGGCCATTGTGGCGTTGAGTAGGCCTTCGTGGCGAAACTCACACCACTCCAACGAGATGTACTCCCCTCAAAAGGAGGAATTCGGGATTACATCCTTGTCTCCGCATGCTTCCGTTATCGGTTACCTCGTTCCATCTCCTTTACTTTGTGTTTGTATCTTGCTTTGTATTGCTCTTGTCATATAGGTAAATTCACCGTAGTTGCATATCTAGAGAATTTACCTCTTGTGTCAAGCCTAAATTGAAAAGGTATTAAAATTGGTTGTATCACCTATTCACCCCCTCTAGGTGCCCATACTATCCGTTCAATTGGTATCAGAGCCTCAAATCTTATTTTGGGATTAACCGCCTACGAGTTTTAGTATGGTCAAAGAAGAGGGAACTGCCGTGCCCGCGACA
>JAPCYS010002065.1:0-25858 GCA_028641055.1 Alopecurus myosuroides
CTGTTAGTTTTAGTAGATTTATGTGAGTACTCTCATGCTTGCTTGATGTATCATTTAGAGAGTTTTTGTTGAAACATATTTTGTATGGTGTTTGATGGAAATAGAAAATGCTTCGTGCGGTAGATGGTATAACAAAAAAAGCTTGCATATTCTTGTAGATCACTAAACCGTTTCACTTGATTATTTGTTGTTGTTTTGAGATATTAATATGCTTAATGGTAAACTGGTTGGTTTAGTAAAGTAAAAACAATTAATGGTTGGTCTAAAAGCTTGAAACTATGCCACACTCAAATAAAAAGTTGATGGGATAATGGTATATGACTTCCTTTGCTGATAGCAATCGTAATGGCTTTTTGTTACGCGCTATGGTCGCGGTAGCCAACAGTGACTTTCACTGCCACATACCCTCTTGGAGTGATTTTCATTATGCCTTGTGAGATCATGATTTTATTTGGAATATTTTAACTTGTGAGTTCTATGTTGCGGTTTTCTGGCACTTCCACCATCCATATTTGCTAGCCTCTTTGGTACTATCCATTGCTCATTCTCACATTGAGAGTTGGTGCAAACTTTGCCAGTGCGTCCAAACCCCGTGGGAGAACTTTGTTCTTGTACACATAAGCCAAAATTTATTTTCCTCAAAACAGCCACCATACCTACCTACCATGGCATTTCTATAGCCATTCCGAGATATATTGACATACAACATCCATCATCATTATGTTACTTTTCATGCTTCATTGTTATTTTGCATACTACTACACTGGCAAGAGCATTTAGTTTTATTTACATCAGAGACATTTCAGTTTGAGTTATGAGTACTAAAAGTGCGATGATTCATTGTAAAATAGAGTGTTTCCCCTACCAGTGAGGTTATAAATAAAAAAAAGAGAAAAAGCCAAAAAGAAAAGGAGAGATAATAAAGAGACAGGGGGTAGCACTACTATCATTTATTCCACATTTTTACTTAGTTGGCATCATTACTTCAGTTTGGAGAGAGTTTTCATATTATGACTTACATAACTATGTGGAGAACTTACATTATGGAACTTGGCTTGTATATTCCAATGATGAGCCTCCTCAAAAGAGCTCTAGGTCTTCGTGAGCAAGCAAGTTGGATGCACCCCCACTAGTTCTATTGGAGAGATTTCATACACTGATAGATCCATGTGCATCTGTTGTGTGGAAATCACTACTCCTTGCATAACTTCGATTATAAGACTTCCTCTTGTCTAATGATCACTTTCAGTTGTGTGAGACTTTCTTCCATTGACGTTCCAAACCCCCCATAATGTTCTTTTAGCCAAAACATCCTGGTGCTAGGAACCAATATAGAACGCTTGCTTGTTTTGAGTGCACATTTATTTGAATGATTTTCCTACGTGCATATTGTTGTCACTTGACTTGATCCTAACAGGGGTTGTTGTGAGAGTTTGATGCCTTGGATGATTATATTGTTGTTATTGAAGCTTAAATCATCTTTAGTATACTTTGCACAGTGGATTGTGTTTTAGTATTGATTCATTGAAATGTTTTACTTTGTTTCTCCTAATGGTTTATACATTACTCTTTGATATCAACTATAAACCACATCATTTATTCATTGTATCCTGGTTTACATGCTTTACATTAATATGATGATCAAGTTTATGTTGGTAGCATGTCACCTCGGAAATTATGTGTTTTATCGTTTACCTACTGGAGGACGAGTAGGAACTAAGCTTGGGGATGTTAATACGTCATAAACATATCCTTAATTTTTGATGTTCCATGATGTTTTCTTATTGTTTCCCACATGTTTGCTATACACTTTATGTCATTTTTATCGATTTTCCGGACTAACCTATTGACATGATGCCATAGAGCTAGTTCCCTGTTTTCTGTTGTTTTTATTTTCAGAAAAGTTGTTCGGAAAATATTCTCGAAATTGGAAAATTCAAAAGCCAGAAGTCTTAGAAGTCCTAGAGGGTCCACGGAGTCGCGAAGAGACCCGGAGGGGTGCCCGGGAGCCACCACACCATAGGGGGGCGCGGTTCCACCTCTGGCCGCGCCGGGATGTGGTGTAGGCCCCCGGCCACCCCCTGGGATCGCCCTTCCGCCCATATATACTCCCCGATGCATAAACCCTAAATAAATCAGCCAATTCCACCAAAAACATCCGTAGCTCCGCCGCCGCCGCCGAAAAGTTTCGGGGGACAAAAATCTCTGTTCCGGCACCCTGCCGGATATGGAAGTGCCCCCGGAACCATCTCCATTGACTCCACCACCATCTTCATCGTCGTTGATGTCTCCTATGATGAGGAGGAATTAGTTCTCCCGCGGGGCTGAGGGCTCTACCGGTAGCTATGTGCTTCATCTCTCTCTCCCATGGTGTGATTTTTATGTGATCATGAGCTTTGTAATCTAGTTGAATATGTAGATGTACTCTTCATCTGTTATGCTACTCAAGTGATTTTGTTATGAGATCTCTGTAGACACTTTGATCATGGTGTAAAGGTGACAGTGTGTGCACCGTGTGGTTTAGCATGATATTTATATCTTGTGTTGGATGACCTTATGAAATTGTGGTGTTTGTCTAGTACCTTCTAGGGCGCTCATAGTGACAGCGTGGGGTTAACTAGATATGGGAATGCGACTTTAAGGTGTGCTTTGTGCCCCTACGCAATGAATTGGTGTTTGTTATTCAACCGGAGTGGTTTGGAGTAGCATAGTGAAGAGATGATATTTATGCATTCAATTATGTTATCATTGTTGAGAGTGTTCACTATTGAAAGTATGATCCCTAGGCCTTGTTTCTAAGCATTGATACACCGTTTACAATCAGTTCTGCTACATGTTTGCTTGCTGCCTTTTTTATTTCGGTTTGCTATTATCATTATACATATCCATATTACTTGTATTTCACTCTCTCTTTGCCGAACTAGTGCACCTATACAACTGACAATTGTATTATGTGTGTTGGGGACACAAGAGACTTCTTGTATCGTAATTGCAGGGTTGCTTGAGAGGGATACCTTTGACCTCTTCCTCCCTGAGTTCGATAAACCTTGGGTAATCTACTTAAGCGAAACTTGTTGTTGTTCTACAAACCTCTGCACTTGGAGGCCCAACACTGTCTACAAGAATAGAAACGTGCGTAGACATCAACGGCTACTCGGTGTTCCACTTTGGCGGCACCGCACCACTCCAATGGAGATTAGCTTCCATTGGGAAGTTCACTTCGGGACAAATCTCCACGTCATTGTGTTTGGTTATTCCTCAACTTACCCTTACTTATTGCTACTAGATTAGTTATTTGAATATCTTGTGCTAGTGTTATTTGCTCGTCACATAGGATTATTCACCTAGTTGCATAATCTACAAAATCTATATTTGAGAAATGACCTTTAATCGAAAAAGAAATAAAATTTGTAGTTAACCTATTCACCCCCTCCCTCTAGTTAACTCACTTGATCATTCAGACGGAGACCAACGAATCGAGGGTGCTCCAAAATTCCTCGATGGAACTTCTCAGGATGGCAGCGGGTACCCCTCTTCCTCTCCCTTCCATTCCCTTAGTCGACATCAGGCTTCTCTTTCCTAGCTCCTCGCTCTTCTTATCGCTTGCTATGCTGCACCCATGTTGGGCCAAAAATCTGTGCCCAACCTTATACCCCTTTGGTATCTCGTTCTACTATTCAAGAGGAAAATTTTCTAGCAAAGCACACATCATGAAAAAAATACCCATATGGGGCTTCTGATCCCTTGCCTCTCTTGATCGAAACATGTCCTCAGAACACAGGCACCCATTGCTTTTTCAATCCCCACATGGGTGGACCCCAACCGTTCCAAATACGCACCCACAACCATAGAAAAGTAAAAACACATCCCTTGATGTCCCAAAAGTGATGAGGATCACAACAATCTTTGAGGATAAGTGTAACCCAATTTATTTATTCGACAACAAGGGGAGCGAAAAATACCTATAAGCCTTAGCAGATGAGTTGTCAAATCAGCCACACCTGAGAAGCACTAAGAAAAACATATTAGTAATAAAATGTGCAATAAAACAGTGGATGGATTGGGCATTTTCTATTTCCAACAAGAACCATTCAGTATATGTTTTAACAAAAACTCTCCAAATGATACAACAATTAAGCTAGAGAGTACTCATATAACTCTACTAAAACTAACAGCTCTGAATAAGAGATGCATGAAAACATGAGCTAAACGGATTGCAGCAACTACAAGAAAAACTAAGAATACGAGCATAACGAGTATTCAAATGAGAAAGCAGAGCGTTATCTCTCCCAAACAAGAATGCTATGTTCCAATGATATTTATTGCAGAAAGGAAAACAAAAGAAAACAAAACAAAAAATAGAAGACGTTCCAAGTAAATTTCATATGATGTGACCGGATAAAAATATAGTTTCACTAGAAGTGATCTGATAATTTGTTGATTAAGAAGGGGATGCCTTGGGCATCCCCAAGCTTAAACGCTTGAGTCTTCTTAGAATTTTCTAGGATGAACAATGGGGGCATATGCAAGCTTTGGCTTTGCACTCTTCTTGATCGCAATGTATCACCCTTTTCTCTTGATCCTTGAAAACTTCCTTCACACCACACTCAAAGTAGTTCGCATTAGAGGGTTAGTGCATAATACAAAATTCATGGGTTCTGCATGGGCACAAGTTCTTTGATACTTTTAAACATTATCTACATCAACTGATGTTTCGTGAAGCAAAGAAATCCACTCGACATCATAAAAGAGCAAATGCAAGAAAAATGGCAGAATCTGCCAAAAATAGAACAGTCTATAATGAAGAATGTTTTCGGGGCACTTAAGTTGCTCAAATCGAAAAACGTAAAGAAAGAAAAAGTTTCGAAATTAGCTGAGGAATAAGCACAAAAATTTTCAGGTCATTTTGATCTTTCTGTGAATTATACGAGTTTTTATGGTGGACAACAGAAATATGTTTTCGCGCAGAAATCCAAAACTAACTCCACTTTTCGCTAGAAACTTTACTTGGCACAACTATTACACGAAAATAAAGAAACAAAGGAGTTGCTACAGAAGTATACAACCCCTTTACTCAAAGAAAACAGAGAAAAAGAAAGCAAAAAAAAAACCAATCTCCCAAGAAGTGCTTTTCTTTAACGCCTTTTGCTAGGCATAAGAAGAGAAAATCAAGTGTTTTCAAGTGACGAAGCATCAGAATTGTAAATTGTTCGAATAATGGAATCAAAATTAAACTTAATTATCTTACTAGGAAAGTGTTTCATACATTTCTTGAGTGGGAATTTATATTTAATATTCCCCTCTTTCATATCAATAAAATCACCAACGTTTCTAAGAAAAGGTCTTCCCAAAACAATAGGACAAGAAGCATTGCATTCAATATTCATAACAAAAAAAATCAACTGGGACAAGGTTATTATTAACCATAATAAGAACATCATCAACTCTCCCTAAATGTTTCTTTCTAACATTATCAGCAAGACGAATATCCAAATAACGGTGTTCCAATGGTGGTAAATCAAGCATATCATGAAGTTTCTTAGGCATAATAGAGATACCAGCACCAAGATCACATAGAGAATTACAATAAAAATCATTCACCTTCAGTTTAATGATGGGATCCCATCCATATTCTAATTTCCTAGGAATATAGGCTTCACATTTTGATTCTTCTTCTCTAATTTGCATGAGAGCATTTGTGGTATGTTTTGTAAAAGCCATATTAATATTATTAGCATCGGGATTATTAGCAAGCTTTTGTAGAAAAATAATTACTTCAGATAGGTTGCAATTATCAAAGTCAAGATCATTTTTATCAAAAGTAATGGGACCATTGTCTCCCATACCCAGAAAAATTTCAGCATTTTTATCAGCGACAGTTTTAGTGGTTTTAGGTAATTTTAAATGTTTAGAAGAAGAAGTAGAGACATTGCCAACACCAATTACTCTACCATTAATAGTAGGAGGTTTATTAGCATGATAAGCTTCAGTTTTACTAGTGGTGGTAATAGTACAAACATTAGCTATATTATTCTTTCTAGCTAATTTATCTTCTCTTTCCCATCTAGCATGCAATTTTGCTAACATCCTAACATTTTCGTCAATTCAAATTTGGATGGCATTCAAAGTTTTACTTTCTTTAACATCATGAGGCATAACCTTTATTTTAATAAGATCAACATCAAGAGCAATGCTATCAGCTTTAGAATAAGGACCATCAATTTTGCCAAACTTTTCCTTACCACATTATTAAAAGCAGTTTGTGTACTAATAAAATTCTTAAGCATGTTCTGAAGATCAGAGGGTACACTTCTATTGTTGTTGTAGGAATTACCATAAGAATTACCATAACCATTAATTATTATTGGGAGGATATGGCCTATAATTGTTGCTACCAAAATTATTCCTATAAGCATTGTTGTTGAAATTATTATTTTTAATGAAGTTCACATCAACATGTTATTCTTGAGAAACCAAAGTGGCTAAAGGAACATTGTTTGTATCAATAGGAGCATGGCCATTCATAAGCATAGACATAATAACATCAAGTCTTTCACTCAAAGAGGAGGTTTCTTCAACAGAATTTACTTTCTTACCAGTTAGAGCTCTCTCGGTGTGCCATTTAGAATAATTTAGCATCATATCATCAAGAATCTTTGTTGCTGCCCCAAGGTCATGGAAATAAAGGTTCCTCCAGCAGCTGAATCGAGAAGGTTTTTTGAAGAAAAATTCAGTCCTGCATAAAAAGTTTGGATGGTCATCCAAGTAGTTTGTCCATGAGTGGGGCAATTCTTTACTAAAGATTTCATTCTTTCTCAAGATTTAGCAACAGACTCATTATAAAGTTGCTTAAAATTCATAATGCTAATTATTAAAGATATAATCTTAGCATGAGGATAATATTTTCCAATGAAAGCATTTTTACATTTAGTCCAAGAATCAATACTATTTTTAGGCAAAGATAGCAACCATTCTTTAGCTCTTCCTCTCAAAGAGAAAATAAACAATTTTAGTTTAATAACATCTCCACCTACATCTTTATATTTTTGCATCCCACATAGTTCAACAAAATTATTAAGATGGGCAGCAGCATCATCAGTACTAACACTAGAATTCTCTCTCATAACAAGATTTAAAAGGGCGGGCTTAATTTCATAAAAATCAGCAGTAGGAGCAGGTGGAGCAATAGGTGTGCTAATGAAATAATTATTGTGCTAGTAAGGTCACACAACTTAGTGTTCTCAGGGGTACTCATTTTAGCAAGATTAAAAACATGATAACAATAACAACTGGAATAAGAACTAATTTTTGGTGTGTTTTCAATAAAGAGAAGAAAACAAGATAAAATAAAATAAACTAAGCAAAACTAAAACAAAGTAAAGGGATTGGAAGTGAGAGAATCCCCTTGCAGAAATTCTTTCCTCCCTGGCAACGACGCCAGAAAATAGTTTGATGGTGCAGGTCTTGCACTCGTTGGGAAACCCCAAGAGGAAGGTATGATGAGCACATCATCAGTTTTCCCTCAAAAAGAAACCAAGGTTGAATCGACCAGTAGGAGGAAAAAGAAACTTCTGAAGGTTGATGAAGTTGATGTCGTAGGGCGCACTACCGGTTCAGCAGCAACGTGGAACCTACACAACACAATCAATTCACTTTGCCCCAACGAAGCAGTGAGGTTGTCAATCTCACCGGTTTTGTTCAAAACAAAGAGGTTAAACGTATGGTGTGGAAAACAGTAGGAGAACAATGTGAAAATAATAGTTGTAGTGTGAAAACAGTAGAAACATTATGAAAACAGTAATGGCAGTGGTTGTATTATCAGAATGAGAAAATGGACCGGGGTCCACAGTTCACTAGTGGTGTCTCTCCATAAAAGATAGATAACATGTGTGGTGAACAAATTACAGTTGGGAACTTGACAGATATAAAGGTTGCACCGTAGTGCATATGCATGACATGATGATTACTATGTGATTCATGCGGGCATTACAACAAGAGTCATAGACCGTTATCCAACTGCATCTATGACTAATAATCCACCGTCAGAATACCATCCGAACAATCTTTGGGTATTAAGTTGCAAACAATAGATAATCGCATTAAGCAAAGTGTGTAATGTAAACAATGTAAACATCGTTGTTTTCTCCCTAATGGCAACAACACATCCTCTATCCGTCATGTTTTTGTCACTCGAGCACATATGGAAAGGAGGCATGAACCCACTATCGAGAATAAATAATCCCTCTTGGAGTCACTAGCATCTACTTGGCCAGAGCATCTACCAACAACGGAGAGCATGCAAGATCATAAATAACATACACATGAAAAGAACATGATAGATTGATAATCAAGAGACATAGCATTCAATATTCATCGGATCCCAACAAAACATAACATGTAGCATTAAAATAAGATTATCTCGATCATGTAGGGAAAATCACAAGATCTAAACATGAGGCATAAAGAGGAGAGAACAACCAACTAGCTACTGCTATGAACCCGTAGTCCAAGGATGAACTACTCATGCATCATTACGGAGGCGGGCATGGTGGTGTAGAGCCCTCCGGTGATGATTTCCCCTCCTGACAAGGTGCCCTGGAGAACTCCAGAACCCTCCTGAGCTCGGGTTGACGATGACTCGGGTATTTTTCGTGGAAAAGTGGTATATTTGTAGGGTTAAACTCCCGTGGGGTATAAATAGGCGAAAGGGCAACGTCGGTGGGAGGCCAGGGGACCCACACCACTCCATGGCGCGGCCAGGGGCATGCCTCCCTATGCTGTGGGGGCCTTGTGGCCCCCCTCCGGGTCTCCTCCGGACTCCGTGTGCGCGACAGATTTCTAAGACCCCCGGGTTTTGAATCGTCCAATTCCGAGAATATTTTTAGAACAACTTTTCTGAAACAAAAAACAGCAGAAAACATGAATGGGCTCTCTGGCATCTTTTCAATAGGTTAGTCCCATAAAATTGATAAAAATGATATAAAGTGTATAGCAAACATTTAGCAAATAACATGAAAACAACATGGAACATCAGAAATTATGGATACGTTTATGACGTATCAAGCAGCATGTGGAGAAATTGGTGTGCATATGAAATCATTATTATTGGTACTAGTAAAGTCACAAGGCTTGTTGGTATCATTCGTATCCATGCTTGGAAAATAAAACAAAATAAACTAACAACGCAAATAAAAGACTAGAAACTAGAGAACTATTTTTTTGAGGGGATTTTGATAAAGAGAAAACAAGACTAAGAAAAGTAAAATAAGCAAGGAAAAATAAAATAAATAAAGTGAAAGTGTGAGACTCCCCTTGCAGCAAGCTTGAAGTCCCCGACAACGGCGCAGAAAAAGTTCTTGATGTGCACACTTGATCACACGCTCGTTGGGTAACCCCAAGTGGAACGTATGATGTAGTCTAGCGGAAATTTCCCCCAACTGTTGATCTAGGGTTTATAGACCAGTAGGACTTCAAAGTTGCTTGTTGTTTGTGCGTTAACAAACGTAGAACCTGCACACAACACACAAACTCTCTCTTGTCCCCAACTTTCCGAAAAGGTTGTTAGTCTTCCCGTCTTGCTGAAAACTAGAGAATTAAACATATAGAGTAATGAAGAGTAATAAAAGTAAAACGGTACAACAAGGAAACAATAACGAGGGTGCTTTAAATAATGTTGCAAGGAAAATAGGACCGGAGGCCATAGTTTTACTAGTGGTGTCTCTCCAAAGAAAAGAAACATGTTGAGTGAACAAATTACAGCCGAGCAATTGAAAAATCATGAACGTATAACAATACTATTATGACGAGATATAGTTCATGGGTTCTAACATTGAAAGCATTATGTCAAGGCATATCGACCGCTATCCAGCATGCATCCATATGTGAAGTCCACCGCAAGAAAACTATCCAGCAAATCCATCTAGTATTAAGTTGCAGCAATGAAGTGATTGCTTTGGTGCAACAGACAAATGCATTAAGAACAATACATAATGTAAACAATAGTTCTCGTATGTAGACAAGAGCACTGTTATTTTCTCCCTAGTGGCAACATCACATCCCCCATCCGTCAAATTTCTGTCACTCGAGCACATATGTAAGGGCGGCATGAACCCACTATCTAGCATATAAACCCTATCTTTGAGGTGAAAACAACTACGTGGCCAAGGTAATCACAAACACAAGAGAGAATTGCAATACACCATTAAAACTCTCTACAAATATAAGTGAAGCGTGTTAGGTTGACATGAACAAAATAATCATAATCTCATGGTTCATCAGATCCCAACAAACACAGCATGCATAATTACATAACGGTGTCTCGATCATGCGAGGCAGGTTAGGAGATTCTAAACATGGAGGCATAACAGGGAGAACAACCAACTAACTAGCTACTTCTATGGACCCGTAGTACCAACATGAACTAGTCACACATCTGTCCGGAGGCGGTCATGGTGATGTAGAGGCCTCCAGTGGTGATTCCCCCCCTCCGGCAGCGTGCCATAATAAGGACGTAGAAGCCCTAGATTGGACTTTCAAGGTGGCGACGCCTCCCTGTATGTTTCGTAGAAAATAACTTTGTCCCCCAATTTTTTAGGGTTTGGTGCAATTTATAGGCGAAGAGGCGACAAGGGGCGGTGGCTGGGGTACCTAGGTGCCCACCAGGCGTGGCCTAGGGCGGACCATGCCTGGCGCCCCCTAGGGGCCACCTGGCTTTCCTCTAGGTCTTCTTTGGACTCCGTCTTCGTTCTGTGTAAAAGACGATCTTCGTGGATTTTAAGTCCTTTCCGAGAATATTTATTTAAGAACTTTTTTGAGATAGAAAACAACAAAAAACAACAATTTTCCTAGGCATCTCGTTAATAGGCTAGTCTATGAAAACATCTGTAAACGAAGGAAAACATGTGGAAAACATAAGGGCATTGGATAGAAAACAAGCATGGAGCATAAAAAAAATTATAGATACGTTTGCAACGTATCACAGAACAACAAGGAAACAAGGAGTAAAAGCATGTAAAAACAGTAATAATAATAGTAAAAGATGGACACGGGTTCACAGTTCCACTAGTGATAACTCTCCAAACAATACAACAAGTGTTGGGTAAACAAATTACAGCTAGGTGATACGTCATAAACGTATCCATAATTTATGATGTTCCATGTTGTTTTCATGCTATATGATACATGTTTCGTATACACTTTATGCCATTTTATCGATTTTTAGACTAAACTTTTGACAAGATGCCACCGAGCCAGTTCATGTTTTCTGCTATTTTTTATTTCAGAAAAGTTGTTCTGGAAATATTCTCGGAATTGGACGATTCGAAACAGGGGGTCTTAGAAATCTTTCACGCACACGGAGCCCGGAGGGGATCCGGAGGGGGGCCACAGGGTCCCCACACCATAGGGCGGCACACCCTGGCCGCGCCCAAGGGTGGTGTGGGCCCTGGCCATCAACCGACATTGCCCTCTCGCCTATTTATACCTCTCGGGAGGTTAACCCTAAAGACCAGAGCGTTTTCCACCAAAAACATCCGCAACCGCCATCATCGTCAACCCTAGTTCGGGACGGTTCTGCAGCTCTCCCCGGCACCTTGTCTGGAGAGGAATTCATCACCAGAGGGCTCTACACAACCATGCCCGCCTCCGGAATGATGCGTGAGTAGTTCATCCTTGGACTACGGGTCCATAGCAGTAGCTAGATGGTTGTTTCTCCTCTTTATGACTCATGTTTAGATCTTGTGAGATGCACTACATGATCAAGATAATCTAATTGTAATTCTACATGTTGTGTTTGCTGGGCTCCGATGAATATTGAATTCTATGTCTCAAGATTATCAATATATCGTGTTTTATTCATGTGTATGTTATTTCTGATCTTGCATGCTCTCCGTTATTAGTAGATGCTCTCGCCAAGTAGATGCTAGTGACTCCAAGAGGGAGTATTTATGCTCGATAGTGGGTTCATGCCTCCCTTTCATTTGTGCTCGAGTGACAGAAACGTGACGGATGAGGGATGTGTTGTTGCCATTAGGGAGAAAAAAAAGATGTTTACATTGTTCACATTACACACTTTGCTTAATGCGATTATCTGTTGCTTGCAACTTAATACTCAAGGTTTTCTCGGATGACATTCTGAGAGTGGATTATTAATCATAGATGTAGTTGGATAACGGTCTACGAGTCTTGTTGTAATTCCCGCATGAATCACATAGTAATCATCATGTCATGCATCTCTTAATATTTGTCAATTGCCCAGATGTAATTTGCTTACCCAACATGCTATCTATCTGTTTTGGAGAGACATCACTAGTGAACTGTGGACCCCGGTCCATTTTCCTCATACTGATAATACAACCACTCCAATCACTGTTTTCATACTGTTCCTTATTTTTCCTAATGTTTTCCACACCATACGTTTAACCTCTTTGTTTTCAGCAAAACCGGTGAGATTGACAACCTTACTGCTTCGTTGGCAAAGTGATTTGATTGTGTTGTGTAGGTTCCATGTTGCTTATGAACCGGTAGTGAGCCCTTCTAACATCAGTTGCATCAACCTTCGAAAGTGATTTCTTTCTCCTACTGGTCGAGTCAACCATGGTTTTTCGGAGGGAAAACTTGCCGCTACACTCTTCGCACCTTACACTTGAGGTTTCCCAACGAGTGCATAACTACGCACCACTAGGCAATTGACAAATCATGGGGGCATAACTATGCTATTATGACGAGATATAGTACTCGGGTTCTAACATTGTAGGTATTATGTCAAGGCATATAGACTGCTATCCAGCATGCAACTATATCTGATAACCATCTCAAGAAATCTATCCAACAAATCTCTCTGGTATTAAGTTGCACCAACGAAGTGATTGCTTTTGTGCAACATACAATTGCATTAAGAACAATGCCTTATTTAAGCAATGGTTCTCATCCATAGACAAGAAGACTGTTGTTTTCTCCCTAGTGGCAACAACACATCCCCCACCCGTCATGTTTCTGTCACTCGAGCAGAGGTGTAAGGGAGGCATGAACCCTCTATCTATTATAAATACTCCCTCTTGTAGATGCATATAACTATGTCATTAAGATAACCATACAAACTGGAGAGCATGCAAGAACACATTAAAACACTCTAAGGAAGAATCTGTTATAAAGACATGAACAAAATAATCATAATTCCATGGTTCTTAGGATCCCAACAAACACAACACGTAGCATTATATCAGATGGATCTCTGTCATGTGAGACAGCTCAAGAGACGGTGGTACTGAACATCAAGGGGGATAGGGTACCAACTAGCTACTATGAACCCTAGTCCATGCGGGAACTACTCACGAGGCATCATGGAGGAAGAACGACTGATGGAGATGGAATCGGGGCACTTCCCCGTCCCGACAGAGTGCGAGAAAAGAGACTCCCCCCCCCCCCGAATCAGGGTTTTCTATGGCGGTGGAGCTCAGATGCTTTTTTGGAAAAAATCGTCGTCCGTTCCTCTGTTATTAGGCGTCGGGGGTCTCCAAGTGAACCCTAGACGCGCAAGGGGGGGGGGCGTGGGCCCCACCTTGGGACGTCCTTCTGGCTCCTGGAGTTTTCCGGGAGTTAGGCCTACTGGATATTTTTCAGAAGTTTATGAGAATTTTGATTTTTGACCTAGTTTTGCAATGCATTAACAAATAAATAGGAACTGGCACTGGGCATCTTGTTAATAGATTAGTCCAATAAATAATAGAAAACGTAAGGAAAACATGTAGAAAACAAGCGTGGAGCATACACAATTATAGATACGTTTGGGATGTATCATCCCTCTAACATTATCTCTTTCCTTGTCGCTCAGTTTAGGATGGAAATCGCATTGTCACTGGAGAAAAATGACAGAAGCGGGGGAATAATTTGAAGCACCGTTGCCAAGTCACAACATCTTCGGCGACGGCATGAAGCTCCTTCGCTCGCTTGCTTTTGCAGCTCATAGCATCGCATCTCGCCCTTTGTAGCATCAACAGATGACCTCCGTAGAAGTGCAATGACGACATGAAGCTCCATCGCCCGCTTGATTTTGCAGCTCATAGCATCGCATCTCGCCCTTTATAGCATCAACAAATGACCTTTGTAGCAGCACCACCAGCTTAATGTAGCACCTGCGGTCAAACGGTTGTAGCTGCACGCCCGCCCTTGGTAGCACTAGCGTACAACCTATCTAGCAACACCGATCAACTTCATGTAGTACCGATGGGCGACCTTCCAGTAGTGACGTCGGCTTAATGCAGCACAAACGGCCAAACGGTCGTAGCAGTGTTGCCTGCCCTTGGTAGAACTAGCGTACAACCTCTGTAGCAACACCACCAACTTCATGTAGCACCGGTGGCCGACCTTCTAGCAGCGCCGCCGACCTAATGTAGCACCGGAGGCCAAACCATCATAGCGGTGTCGCCCTCTGATGTCTACGCACGCTTCTATTCTTGTAGATATTATCAGGCCTCCAAGTGTAGAGGTTTGTAGAACAACAACAAGTTTCCCTTAAGTGGATCACCCAAGGTTTATCGAAATCAGGGAGGTAGAGGTTAAAGATATCCCTCTCAAACAACCCTACAATTAAGATACAAGAAGTCTTTTATGTCCCCAACACACCCAATACACTTGTCAGGTATATAGGTGCACTAGTTCGGTGAACAGATGGTGAAATACAAGTAGTATGGATGATTATAAGTGGTAATTGCAATCTGAAATAAAAATGGCAACAAGCAAACATGTAGCAGAACTGGTTGTAAATGGTGTTTCAATGCTTAGAAACAAGTCCTATGGATCATACTTTCACTAGTGGACACTGTCAACAATGATAATGTAATTGAATACATAAATATCTTCTCTTCACTATGCTATAATGAAGTACTCTCCGGTTGGATAACGAACACCAATTCACTCTGTAAGGCTGCAAAAGCACACCTTAAAGTCGCATTCCCCATCTAGGTAACCTCATACTGTCACCTTGAGCACCCTAGATGGTTCCAGACAAACAACATAATTTCACAGAGACATCCAACTCAAATAATAACTCATGATAAGTATTCCTATAAAATTTAGCCTAAGAGTCACACACGGTGCAGACACTGTTACCTTCACACCGTGGGACAAGGTGACTCCGGAGTTCACATTAAAAAAACACTTGAGTAGCATAATAGATAAAGAGTAACATCTACTTACTCAACTAGATTACAAAGATCATGATCACATAAAGATCACACTTCTGATGCTCCATGATGATAGTATGCCAATTGCTACATGTTTTCTCCCTTCTTTATGTCATTTTTATCGATTTTCCGGACTAACCTATTGACAAGATGCCACAGAGCCAGTTCCCTGTTTTCTGCTGTTTTTTGTTTCAGAAAAGTTGTTCTGGAAATATTCTCGGAAATGGAAAATGCGAAGCCCGTAAGTCTTAGAATTCCCGAAGGTTCCACGGAGTCCCGAAGAGACCGGAGAGGGGCCACAAGGGGCCCACACCATGGGGTGGCGCGCCCCCTCCCCCTTGGCCGGCCCAGGGGGTGGTGTGGGGCCCCAGGGCTCCACCGCCTTTTCCCTTTCGCCTATTTAATCCCCTCCGATGGAAAACCCTAGACATCTGATAAAATATCCCCGAAAAGTTCCGCAGCCGCCGTCGTCGTCAACCCTAGATCAGGGGGGTTCTGAAGCTGTCTCCCGGCACCCTGCAGGAGAGGAAGATCATCACCGGAGGCCTCTTCATCACCATGCCTGCCTCCAGAGTGATGTGAGTAGTTCATCCTTGGACTAAGGGTCCATATCAGTAGCTAGATGGTTGTAAACATCTTTGTTTTCTCCCTAATGGCAACAACATCCCTCATCCGTCACGTTTTTGTCACTCGAGCACAAATTGAAGGGAGGCATGAACCCACTATCGAGCATAAATACTCCCTCTTGGAGTCACTAGCATCTACTTGGCCAGAGCATCTACTAATAACGGAGAGCATGCAAGATCATAAATAACATACACATGAATAAAACACGATAGATTGATAATCTTGAGACATAGTATTCAATATTCATCGGATCCCAGCAAACACAACATGTAGGATTACAATTAGATTATCTTGATCATGTAGTGCAGCTCACAAGATCTAAACATGAGTCATAAAGAGGAGAGAACAACCATCTAGCTACAGCTACGGACCCGTAGTCCAAGGATGAACTACTCACGCATCACTCTGGAGGCAGGCATGGTGATGCAGAAGCCTCCGGTGGTGATCTCCTCTCCGGCAGGGTGGCAAAAACAGCTTCAGAACCCCCTGGTCTAGGGTTGACGGTGATGGCGGATGTGGAACTTTTCGGGGATTTTTGATCAGGTGTTTAGGGTTTTCCATCCGAGCGATTAAATAGGCGAAAGGGAAAAGGCGGTGGAGCTCCAGGGGCCCCACACCCATAGCTGGCGCGGCCAGGGGGGACCCGCGCCACCCTATGGTGTGCCCCCTGGTGCCCGTCTTCGACTCTTCTTCGGTGTTCTGGATGCTTCCGGGGAAAATAGGCACTTAGGGCTTTGGGGGTCCAATTCCGAGAATGTTTCCAGAACAACTTTTCTGAAACCAAAAAACAGCAGAAAATAGGGAACTCACACTTGTCTTCTTGTTAATAGGTTAGTCCCGGAAAACGTATAAAAATGTCATAAATAAGGGAGAAAACAAGTAGCAATTGACATAATATGATCATGGAGCATCAGAAATTATAGATACGTTGGAGACATATCAAGCATCCCCAATCTTAGTTCCTACTGGTCCTCGAGTAGGTAAACGATAAAACAATAATTTCTGAGGTGACATGCTATTAACATAAACTTGATCAATCTAATGTAAAAGAATATGCACACTGAGATCATAGAACTTCAAACACAAACATGATAAATGGAACTTTAATAATAAAGCATAGTAATTACTTTGCATCACGAAGAGTATCTCAAATAAAGGGTCATGAATAATAATGCAAAGAAAGGTAAACATTTGTTTTAGGTATAGAGAAAGCATGGCAAAGTGATATTTCGCTAGTCCTTAAGAGTGGGGCAAAACATAAATGCCAGGACACCTTCAAAGTTCATGAGGAAGACTAGAACAAATAATATCACATTATGAAGTAATTATTGATGTTTATGGGACAAATGCACATAGAACTCAAAATGGAAAAAATGCTCTTTCAACTGTGCATAAAGTTAGAAGATGGAGACTCAACATAAAAGTAAAAGAAAGGCCCTTCGCGGAGGGAAGCAGGGATCACTCATGTGCTAGAGCTTTTATTTTATTAAACAGAGGTATTAAAAGTTTGACACTCCTCCCATCCATCTGTCACAAACCATGGCTAACAGAATCCTCGGGTGCCTGCCAACAATCACATACCGTGGAGGATTGTCTATATTTTGGGAGATGTATGCTAATGTCAATGAATGGTAAACAGAAAATGATACAGTACATCACAAGACAACTGGATTCACAAGAGCGGCTCCCATGGTGAAGGAAGCAACTGGTGTAGAAGGTCATCCCTCTTTCTCTTTGTTTACACAATTATGCTTTGACTGGTAAATCAGGGGCAAAAATAGTGAAGAGAATTTGTTTGCATTAATTTGGGGCTGGGCACCCTGCTGCCAGCTCTTCTAACATTTGGATAAGCGGATGAAGACGCTAGTCCAGGGTGTGAAATCCAATCAACAAGTGAGATAAAGATTCTCTATTTACGTCCCCATGAGCAAAAACAGGAACATAAAGCAGGAGTAATTTTGAAGGTTTTTAAGGTAACACATGAGCAATTTACTTGGAGTGGTAGTTAAATACCACATGTAGGTAGGTATGGTGTACACAATGGGAAAACTTTAGTTTAAGGAAGTTTGATGCACGAGTAGAGCTCATACTCAGTACAGGTGGAGTCTTAGAAAAAGACTGGAGCGACAAATCAAGAGAGCATAAGAGACATAATCATGCATAGCGACATAAGCATCATTAATTAAAACATAAGCATTATCACATGTTCAAAAACTAAGTGTTCATGGAGGCTATTCGTGACTGGTTTTAGTCATAAACATGGTGTGAGCATGCGCCAAGTCAACCAAATAAAACATTCGAAAGAGAATACCATATATTGATGCTTTACTATGACAAGAACAACTCATGAATCTTTCAAGACATATTAAACACTCACAGCCATTTGAGGATAATCATGCTACTCAATAATCACAAGGCTTTAAAACTAAAATAACATTTAGCATGGCATGAAAAAGTTCTAGCCACAGTTTATACAAGCTTCTACTAGTACTGTTATAAATTATACTTCAAGCAACAGTTTTCTTTCTCCCAACAAGCACCATACAAAACATGTTTTAACAAAAATATTCTTTATGATACAGAAAGAAAACATGAGATTACTCACATAATACTACTAAAACTAACAGCTCTAATAAGAGATGCATGCAAAACAGGAGCTAAATAAATGCAGCAGCTAGACAGAGATTAAGAATACAAGGTATTCTCATGAAAAAGCCGAGTGTGTCACTCTATAAAAGAATGCTGGGGTCCAACCAAGATTATTGAAAAAGTAAAAACAAACTGAAAGCAAAACAAAAAAAAACTGAAAACAAAAATAAAAGACGCTCTAAGTAAGCACATAAGATGCGACCAAATAAAAATATAGTTTCACTAGAAGTGACCTGATAATTTGTTGATGAAGAAGTGGATGCCTTGGGCATCCCCAAGCTTAGACGCTTGAGTCTTCTTGGAATTTGCTGGTATGTACCACCAGGGCATCCTCAAGCTTAGTCTTTTCACTCTTCTTGGTCACATCATATCATCCTCTTCTCTTGACCCTTGAAAACTTCCTTCACACCAAAATTCTCACAATCTTCATTAGCAACGTTAGTGCAATTGAAATAATAAATTCACATGGTTCAGTTTCAACACAAATATAACACTAAAAAACACATTAGCTACTGCCACAACTTCTTTTAAAACTCTTTTTCTCAAAAGAACACCAAAAGAAAGAGATTAAGATGCAAATGCAATAAATGGCAGAAATCTGTCAAAACAGAACAACAGGTAAAAATCGATTTTTCCAAAAATATTCTGTTTCTCAAATCAAAATGTGGTCAACTAAGAAAAGTTGCGTATATAACTCAGGATTAAGCACAAAAAAACTCAGATAATTTTGAATTTTCTGTGAGTTTTTACGGAATTAACAGTGGACAGCAGAAATCTGTTTCCTGCGCAGAAATCCGAATTGTAGCCTCAACTTTCCACTAGAGGATTTACTTGGCTCAACAAAAACTCAAAATAAAAGATACAGAAGGGTTTCTAAGGAAATATACAATACCCAGGTGCAAAGCACACCAAATAAAACGAAACAAAATGGGTTGAAAACTGCGAAATAAAACGGGTTGTCTCCCGGTAGCGCTTTTCTTTAACGCCTTTCAGCTAGGCATAAAAGGGCAACTCAAGTATTTTTCAAGTAAGGAAGCATCAACATAATATTTTGCTCTAATAATAGAGTCAAAAGGTAGCTTCACCTTATTTCTAGGAAAGTGTTCCAAACCTTTCTTGAGGGGGAGTTTATATTTAATACTCCCCTCTTTCATATCAGTAACATCAGCAACAGTTGTAAGAAAAGGTCTTCCCAAAACAATAGGACAAGAAGCATTGCATTCAATGTTCATAACAACAAAATCAACAGGGGCAAGGTTATTGTTAACCATAATAAGAACATCATCAATTCTACCAAGAGGTTTCTTCTTAGCATTATTAGCAAGATGAACATCCAAATTACAGTGTTCCAACGGTGGTAAATCAAGCATATTATAAAGCTTTTGAGGCATAACAGAGATACTAGCACCAAGATCACACAAAGCATTGAAATACAAATCATTTACTTTTATCTTAATGATAGGCTCCCAACCATCATCTAATTTCCTAGGGATAGATGTCTCAAGTTTCAACTTTTCTTCCCTAACTTTCATGAGAGCATTGGTAATATGTTTAGTAAAGACCATATTCATGGCACTAGAATTGGGACTTCTAGCAAGATTTTGTAGAAAAATAATAACTTCATATATATTGCAATCATAAAAATCAATATTATTATCATCAAAAGTAATGGAACCATTATCTCCCACATCTCTAAAAATTTCAGCACTTTTATCAGGAGCAATTTCAACAGTTTGAGGCAATTTAGCACGTTTCACCAAAGGAGTAGGGACTTTATTAACACTAACTACTTTACCATTGATAGTAGGAGGTTTACTAGCATTTGGATCTTCAGTTTTACTAGTGGTTGTAATATTGCAAACTCTAGCAATATTATTCTTTTTAGCCAATTCATTTTCTCTTTCCCACCTAGCACGTAATCAACCATCAACCTAACATTATCATCAATTCGAACTTGAATGGCATTCAAAGTTTTACTTTGTTTAACATCTTGTGTAAAACCTTTAGTTTTAGAAAATCAACATCAATGGCAAGGCTATCTACTTTAGAGGCAAGAACATCTATTTTACCAAGCTTTTCCTCAACAGATTTATTAAAAGCAGTTTGTGTGCTAATAAATTCTCTAAGCATGTTTTCAAGATCATAGGTAGAGCTTTTATTGCTATTGTAGGAGTTGCCATAAGAATTACCTAACCATTATTAGGAGGACAAGGCTTATAATTGTTTCCACCAAAATTATTTCTATAAGCATTGTTGTTAAAACTATTATTTCTAATAAAGTTTACATCAACATGCTCTTCTTGAGAAACCAGAGAAGCTAAAGGAACATTATTAGGATCAACTTGAGCTTTACCATTAACAAGCATAGACATAATAACATCAAGACTTTCACTTAAAGAGGAGGTTTCCTCAACATAATTTACCTTCTTACCTTGTGGAGCTCTCTCACTGTGCCACTCTGAATAATTTATCATCATATCATCAAGAAGCTTTGTTGCATTGCCCAAAGTGATGGACATAAAGGTACCTCCAGCAGCTGAATCCAATAGGTTCCTTGAGGAGAAATTCAGTCCTACATAAAAGGTTTGTATAATCATCAAAGTATTCAGTCCATGAGTGGGACAATTCTTCACCATAGTTTTTCATTCTTTCCCAAGCTTTAGCAACATGTTCATTATCAAATTGTTTAAAATTCATTATGTCACTTCTCAGGGATATAATCTTAGCAGGAGGATAATATTTTCCAATGAAAGCATCTTTACACTTAGTCCATGAATCAATACTATTTATAGGCAAAGATAGCAATCATTATGTAGCTCTCCCTCTCAAAGAGAAAGGAAATAATTTCAGTTTAATAATAACTCCATCCACATCCTTATATTTTTGCATCTCACGTAGATCAATAAAATTATTAAGGTGGGAAGCAGCAACATCAGTACTAATACCAGAAAATTGCTCTTTCATAACAAGATTTAATAAAGCAGGCTTAATCTCATAGAAAGCAGCAGTAGGAGCAGGTGGAGCAATAGGTGTACAAATAAAATCATTGTTGTTTGTGCTAGTGAAGTCACACAACTTAGTATTCTCAAAGGAACTCATTTTAGCAGAATAAAAGCAAGCAAATAAATAACAACTATGAAGTAAACTAATTTTTGTGTGTGTTTTTAATATAGATAAGAAAAACAAGACAAAAATAAAAACAAGACAATACACAAAATAAAGAGGTTGAGAGTGAGAGACTCCCCTTGCCAGAAGACTTCTTCCTCACCGGCAACGGCGCCAGAAATTTCCTTGATACTTGCAGAGTTGATGAAGTTGTTGGAAACCCCAAGAGGAGGGTGTGATGAGCAAGCGGCAAGAATTTCCCTCAGTTAAGAACCAAGGTTATCAATCCAGTAGGAGGAAGAGGATCTCAGGAAGGTTGATGCGACTGACGGTGGTGCTGGCGCTTCAGCGGTGTCAGCAACAACATGGAACCTGCACACAACACAACCAAAATACTTTGTCCCAACAGTACAGTGAGGTTTTCAATCTCACCGGTCTTGCTGAAAACAAAGATTAGACGTATAGTGTGGAAAAATGATGTATGCTTGCAGTAAGTAAAGAAAGCAGGAAATCGTTGTGTTTTGTTTAACAGTGTGGAAAAATGGGCCGCGGTTCATAGATTCACTAGTGGTGTCTCTCCATAAAGATAGCATGCTGGGTGAACAAATTACAGCTGGGCAATTGACAAATAGAGGTTGCACCGTAGTGCACATATATGACATGAAGACTAATATGATATTTAGTGCGGGCATTACAACAATATACATAGACCGACATCCATCTGAATCTATGACTAATAATCCACCCTCAGGTTATCATCCGAACCCCCTTAGGTATTAAGTTGCAAGCAACAGATAACTTCATTAAATAAAGTGTGTAATGTAAGCAATGATTATGCACGCAGGCACTCTCACCGTTGTTTTCTCCCTAATGGCAACAACACATCCCCCCTTCACGTTTCTGTCACTCGAGCAAGGTGGTGAGGAGGCATGAACCCACTATCAAGCATAAATACTCCCTCTTGGAGTCACTAGTAACTACTTGGCCAGAGCAACCACTAGCAACGGAAAGCATGCAAGATCACAAATAGCATATGCAAATAAAGACTATAATCAACTTGGCATAAGGTCAATATTCATCGGATCCCAGCAATCACAGCACATAGAATTACATAAGATCAATCTCGATCATGATAGGCAGCTCACGAGATCTAAACATGGAGGCATATGAGGAGAAGAAAACCATCTAGCTACAGCTACAAACCCGTAGTCCAAGGATCACTCCGGAGGCAGGCATGGTGATGCAGAAGCCTCCGGTGATGATCTCCGCTCCGGCAGGGTAACGAAAAAAGCTTCAGAACCCCCTGATCTAGGGTTGACGGTGACGGCGGCTGCGGAACGTTTCGGGGATTTTTGATCAGGTGTTTAGGGTTTTCCATCCGAGGGGATTAAATAGGCGAAAGGGCAAAGGCGGTGGAGCTCCAGGGGCCCCACACCCATAGCTGGCGCGGCCAGGGGGACCGCGCCATCCTATGGTGTGGCCCCCTGGTGCCCGTCTTCGACTCTTCTTCGGTGTTCTGGATGCTTCCGGGGAAAATAGGCACTTCGGGCTTTGTGGGGTCCCATTTCGAGAATATTTCCAGAACAACTTTTCTGAAACAAAAAACAGCAGAAAACAGGGAACTGGCACTTGGCATCTTGTTAATAGGTAAGTCCCGGAAAACGTATAAGAATGCTATAAATAAGGAGAAAACAAGTAGCAATTGACATAATATGATCATGGAGCATGAGAAATTATAGATATGTTGGAGACGTATTAGCCACCCTGGCCCACCTCTGGTCGAGGTCTTTCGCGTACTTGACCCCCAGGGAACCCTAAGCCCCAGACCATCATCGAATAATTATTCCGCCGCCGCCTCGGGGCGGAAAACACCCGAGAGAGAAAAGCTCTCCCGCTGGGAGAAATCTGCCAGGGAAATTCCTCTCCGGAGAGGGGAAATCATCGCCATCGTCACCGTCATCACTCCGGGCATCATCAAGATCGTCATCATCATCATAATCACCACCAGCACCATCACCCTCATCATCCAACATCATCCCTCTGTAACAACTAGGGGCCTCTATCGTTGTTTTACATTAGATCTCCATCCCGGTGTGGATTAGTTGTTAGTAGTTGATGCTTGTGAGATTTATCAGTGTTAGCACTTTATGACCATATTGTATCATCCATTATATCACCTCTGATTATGATCCATATGATGTCTTGTGAGTAGTTCGTTTAGTTCTTGAGGACATGGGAGAAGTCATGATGTTAGTAGTGAAGTTATATTGAAGTAATATCTCATGGTTTGGTATTTAAGTTGTGGTGCTATTCTTCTAATTTAGCCCGAAAATCTGTCTGCTAGTGTTTACAGTGAATCATTTATCCAAACTACTTGTCAACACCTTCTGCTCCTTGTTGGGTTCTACACTCTTATTTATGGCAAGTACTACGATACACCCCCTATACTTGTGGGTCATCAAGACTATTTTCTGGCGCCGTTGCCGGGGAGTGAAGCGCTATTGGTAAGTGGAATTGGTAAGAGAAACTTTTACTGTAAGTGTTGTTTTTATTTCCGTTTCCTATTTTATTTCATCATGGATAATACTTTTGATTGTCTGCTTAGAGGTACTACTATCACTTCTAGGGTAGTAAGTGACCCGTTATCTGCTGAATTAGATCCTTATAAAATACCTATGAAAATTGTTGGACGTGTTATTGATGTGCTATTACGGTGATGGAACTGTCCATCCCGGTGATCATTTGCTCTTTATACATGAATTATCTGAGTTATTCAGGTGTGTAGGTATTACTATGGATCAAGTTAAAAGGAAATTATTTTGTTTATCGCTGAAAGGAAGAGTCGCCGAATGGTTCAAATTACTGAGGAATGGTGAATCTATTGGATGGGAGGAGATTGTTCCTCTCTTTTATTCTGAATTTATCCTCCTAGTGAGATTCATAAAGACCGGAATCAAATCTATAATTTATGGCCTCATGATGGAGAGATTATTGCCCAAGCGTGGGGGGGGGGAGGGGGGATGAAGTTATTAATGCTCAAATGTCTATTCATGAACTCCCGCATAATATTGCTGTTAATAATTTTTATGCAAGGCTTTCTCTTCATGATAAGGATTTATTGGATGCGTCTTGTTCTGGATCATTTACACGTATGAAGGAAGAAGACAAATGGGATCTTCTTGATAGTATTCAAGCAAACACTGAAGGATGGGAGAACGACAAAGGTAGAAAGTCAGGTATAAATTATGATTATGAATGCATTAAATATTTTATGGATACCAATGATTTCTATGATGTTAGTGCTGTTTGTGGTCTTGATTCTCAATTTTTTGCAAACTGTCTTAAAGCTTTTGCCTCCTATCTTGATATTCCTAAAAAGAATTATCACGAGTACCATGCACCATAAAGATATTGTTCCTGGTAGTAATATAGAAGTGCATGCTATTAATCCTGCTATTCCTAAGCCTTATGTTGAAAAATTCCTTTCCCTGCTAAAGTGAAAGATCACTCTATGGTAGCTAGTGTGGGTAATAAGAGTAACAAGAAAGCCATTGAACCTGATGAACAAATAACTGTTGAACCTGCAGTAGCAATAGTAAAAGATCTTGTATGTGGAAATGTGGAGGATGAACACATTGTCTTCTGTGAGGATGCTTCAAACATTGTTTCACATCCTCATAGACCTAAGAAAATTAGTGTTCTTGTGCTTTCTGTTAAGATTGGTGATCATTGCTATTATGGTTTGTGTGATACTGGTGCTAGTTCTAGTGCTATACCTTATGAGCATTATAAGAAATTATGCATGAAATTGGTTCTTGTGAGCTTGAAGATATTGATGTGGTTATTCAACTTGCTAATAGAGAAACTGTTTTTCCTATTGGTATTGTTAGAGACGTGGAAGTTTTATGTGGTAAAACTAAATATCCCACTGATTTTCTAGTACTTGGTAGGGCTGCTAGTAAGACTTGTCCTATTATTTTTGGTAGAACTTTCTTGAACACTTGTGGTGCTATCATAGATTGTAAAAGCAAGAAGAGTTTGACTAAATTTAATGGAAAATCTTATGAGTTTAATTTCTCCAAATTTGCTAGAGCACCTTATGAATCAAAATTGCCTGATGAGAATTTTAAAGTTGAACAACTTGCTTCTATTGCTCTTGCTCCTAACAATGCTTTGCAGCAATATATGGAGGACCATGAGAGTGAGGTATTTATGGAAGCGATAAATGAGATTGACGATATTCTTCTTCGTCAACCAGTGATACTGAAACATAATTTACATGTGGAAGACTTGGG
>JAPCYS010003232.1:0-25840 GCA_028641055.1 Alopecurus myosuroides
CAGGCACCCCATCTGCAAGACCGAACGACTCCAATGATGCATGCTAGATCACATCTGTACAAGTGCATTTTTTTTGTCTTAGATGTCCACGATCCCACTCCAGTGTGTGACCGGGCTGACCGGCTTCACCGACATCACCATCTCTCTTGTTATTTTATGGACGCATAGCTCGAAACTCCCACTCTGGTCGAACACGCGGGGGGGGGGGAGGGGGTCTTTTCATGAGTTGGGGTAGATATTTTATTTGATTCTTAATAATGGCTAACCTAACAGAAATAATAGATTGGTTGCACTTTGGTACCCTCTTTCGGCGCACATGTAGGGGGTACCCAAAAAAGCTAGGGTTTTCTCCAAAGGGTCTAGGATTCCGCCGGAAACGGACCGGGTTGCCTGAATCCGAAAAAAACTAGATGGGGCCATATCACATATGTAAAAGTGTGTTTTTTTGTCTTAGATTTCCAATATCCCACTCCAGTGTGTGAACGGCTTCACCAGCATCACCATCTCTTTTGTGATTTTATGGACTTATAGCTCGTTGTATTTGATTGTTAATAAAGGCTAACCTAACAGAAATAATAGATTGGTTGCACTTTGCTACCCTCTTTCGGCGCACATGTAGGGGGTACCCAAAAAGCTAGGGTTTTCTCCAACGGTCTAGGATTCCGCCGGAAACGGACCCCGGGTTGCCTGAATCCGAAAAAACCTAGATGGGGCCATATCACATATGTAAAAGTGCGTTTTTTTGTCTTAGATTTCCAATATCCCACTCTGGTGTGTGAACGGATTCACCGACATCACCATCTCTTTTGTGATTTTATGGACTTATAGCTCGAAACTCCCACTTGGGGCGAACACGATGGGAATCTTTTCAAGATTTGAGGTAGATCTTGTTTCTGTTGTTTCTAGAGGCTAGTCTACCACAACCAATAAATTGGTTGAACTTTGCTATCCTCTTCCGGCGCACTTGTAGGGGGTACCCCGAAAAGCTAGGGTTTTCTCTAGCGGGTCTAGGGTTTCGCCGAAGAGGAGCCCTGGATTGTCTAAATCCAACCCAAAACTAGGTGGTGCCATAATACAGGTGTATGAGTGTGTTTTTTATCTTAGATGTCCAAGATTACACTCGGGTGTGTGACCAGATTCACCAGCATCACCATCTTTCTTGTGATTTTATGGACTTATAGCTCGAAACTCCCACTTCGGGCGAACGGGAGGGGAATCTTTTCAAGAGTTGGGGTATATATTGTTTTTGGTGGTTCCAAGGGGCTAACCTAACACAAGAAGGAAATTGGTTGCACTTTGATACCCTCTTCCGCACACGTGTAGAAAGTACCCCGAAAAGATAGGGTTTTCTCCAATGGGTCTAGGGCTTCACCTTAGAGGGGCTCCGGATTGTCCGAATCCAACCAAAACTTAGATGGTGCCATATCACATGTGTATAAGTGTGGTTTTGGTCTTAGATGTCCAGGATGCCATTCCTGCGTGTGACCGGCTTCATCGGTATCACCTTCTCTCTCGTGATTTTATGGACTTATAGCTCAAAACTTCAACTTAGGCTGAACCGGTTGGAATCTTTTTAAGACTTGGGGAAGATATTATTTTTGGTTGTTTCTAGGGGATAAACTAACACAACCCGAGAAATTGGTTGCCTTTTTCTACCCTCTTTCGGGGCACGTGTAGGGGTTACCCCGAAAAGCTAGGGTTTTCTCAAGTGGGTCTAGGGTTTCGCCGGAGAGGGGCTCTGGATTCTAACAATCCAACCAAAACCTAGGTTGTTGCATATCATAAGTGTCCAAGTTTGTTTTTGGTCTTAGATGTCCATGCTCCCACTCCGTCGTGTGAACGGCTTTACTGGTATCACCTTCTCTCTCGTGCTTTTATGGACTTATAGCTCGATACTCCCACTTCGGCGAGCTGTCGGAATCATTTCAAGAGTTGGGGTTGATATTTTTTTTGATTGTTCCTTGCGGACAAACTAACACAACCAAGATTGGTTGCACTTTGCTACACTATTTCGGTGCAAGTGTAACAGGGTAACTAGGAAAGTTATGGCTTTCTCCAACGGGTCTAGGGTTTCGCCGGAAAGGGGCTCCGGATTGTCTGAATCCAACCAAAACCTAGGTGGTGCCATATCACATGTGTAAAAGTGTGTTTTTGGTCTTAGATGTACTATATCCCACTCTGATGTGTGACCGGCTTCACCGACATCACCATCTCTCTTGTGATTTTATGGACTTATAGCTCGAAACTCCCACTTAGGGCGAACATGGGGGAAATCTTTTCAAGAGTTGAGGTAGATCTTGTTTATGTTGTTCCTAGGGGATAATACACAACAAAGAGGTTGAAATTTGATACCCTCTTCCGGTGCACATGTAGGGGGTACACCGAAAAGCTAGAGTTCTCTCATGCGGGTCTAGGTTTTCGCCAGAGAGAGGCTCTAGATTGTATGAATCTATCCAAAACCTAGGTGGTGCCATATTACATGTGTAAAAATGTGTTTTCGATCTTATATTTCCAATATTCCTCTCCGGCGTGTGACCGGATTCACCAGTATCACCTTCTTTCTTATGATTTTATGGACTTATAGCTGGAAACTCCCATTTTGGGTGAACCAGACGGGAATCTTATCAATAGTTAGGCTATATCTTGTTTTTGTTTATTCCTAGGGGATAACATAACACAACCAAGAAATTTATTGCCCTATGCTACCCTCTTCAGTTGCACGTGTAGGGGTACCCCGAAAACTAGGTTTTTCTCCAAGGGGTCTAGGGTTTTGCCGGAGACGGGCTCCGGATTGTGTGAATACAACCAAAACCTTAGTGATGTCATATCACATGTGTACAAGTGTGTTTTGGTCCTAGATGTCCAAGATCTCACTCCGGGGTGCGACCGGCTTCATCGGCGAACTGGGGAATCTTTTTGAGAGTTTAGGTACATCTTGTTTTTGGTTATTCCTAGGGGCTAACCTAACACAAACAAGAAATTGGTTGGCTGCGGATTTTCTGAATCCAACCAAAAATTAGGTGGTGTTGGAACGCGTAGAGATAAATAAAAACTTTTCTACGCGGTACTTCCAAGATCTAGCCGAGGTAGAAGGCCACGAGGATTACACGCATGCCGCGCAGGTGCGGATTATCGATGAAGCACGTCGATGCAGTGTAGTCCCACGATCCGATCCAGCCAATCTAATCACGTGAACGTCAAAGTGCTGATCGTACATCACCTCTTCTAGGTCCGGTGTGGCGGCTTAATTAAGTGGGGCTAGGGATGCCAACGCATGGGAGTGGAAACTTGTGCTCGTTGGGAAACCTGCGCCCCTCTTTGTATAGCGAGTGGGGGTGGGCTTCACAACTCTTGCGACCCATTCCCCTTGTGAGTCCAACTCACTAATTCAGTCCATTTTTGGTCCGAGTCTAACCCAACCATATATTTGCTCCCGCTCTTAAGTGTGCGACCCTACAGGCTCATGGCGACTTGGACACGATTGGAGTCCGACTCCCAATCGATCAACCGGTAGCGGCTCCTAGCAGAACGTGCCGACTCCAAAGTGCCATAGAGTCATGATAACATACCTTTCAATGAGACTTTCATATCAGTCCCTTTTGCCTCACGATATACCTTGTCAAGCTATAGGCGAATTATCGTCATCCCTTAAATAGATCAACTCTCTGCTCGGTCCGTAATATATGATTCATCTGACTAACTCTTAGTCAATAGACCTAGTTAACACTTAACTAAGTCACACATGGCCATGCTTCCGGAATCATATCACTCGAGAGGGCCCAGAGAATATATCTCCATTCGGAGGGGCAAAACCCCATATTAGTTATCCACATCACGCAACTTGCTTCTCATTCGACCCGAACTTTGCCTTTATAATTGTCTTGTCACGGAACAACGTTTGATAGAACCTAAGTCGGTGATCCACAACTCGGATTGTGCGACAACCTCGGGTCTAAGGATTACATTGATTGAGTAATGCAAATCACGACTTACTCGTTGCATCTCAATATGGGTCAGTCCGACTTGCTAAACTTTTGGCCGAGCTTGTGACCGTTGGAATGGCATCGCCATGCCCATGACAGGTGGAACCGAGTCATCAGCCAACACTCACATTAGTCTAAGATGTGTGTCCAGCACAACCTTAATGACCAAGGACAATTTAGCATGAACAACATGAATACAAAGTTTCACAATCGAATCACATATTCAATAACATATATCAGATGTTCAAAACAAGGACGACTTAATAACTTTATGAATACATGGGGAATTATATCATACATCATTGCCTCTAGGGCATATTCCCAACAGGTGGTGCCATATCCCATGTGTATTAGTGTTGTTTTCGTCTTAGATGTCCATGATCCCACTCTAGCGTGTGAACTTTTCACTTGCATCATATTCTCTCTTATGATTATGGAGGTTGCCGGACACTTTTTTGGTGAGTATCGGTGGAGATGCTTTTAAAGTAAGGACCAAGCAAAAGCAACCAAGAGGAGACGACTCACAAAATGACTGTAGTATCCATAATAGTGTCCCACCTATGCATGAAAATATTAGCTAATTGCAAATGTTCATGCATAAAATAAGGATTTGTGACATAAGAAAGTATGCATGAAATGACAGACATTTATGGTCCTCGTTGGCTACATATAAGAATAGCCCCCGACAACATGCAGCAAGTAGACGACACATGGAAAAAATAGGACTGGCCAGTGCATCTAACTACACGTCATGAAATATGGGATTATACTAAAAAAAAGAGAAACTTGCAGGAAAATGCCAAAACAAAGTACAATATAGTAGATAACCCAAAGAATGGACATGGAATCACAAGACAAGGAAATTGGGCGGGAAAACATCCCGCCGATCGCACTCGGGCTCAGGCCGTGCAACAGCTAGTAAAAGAAGATTCACCGTCCTTTACCACCAAAGACGGTTCTCGACCGGTCGTAGTAGGAGGGCCTGTCAGAAAAAATCATCCCTAGGAGATCTAGACAAGATCAAATCCGAAGTCCCGCCGCGACGCTGCAGCGCCGTGGATGTTGCCGCCACCCATCCAGGGAGTTTCAGTAACCTCTACTGTCGCCATTTCGCTACGCACCCATCGCAATACTTGCCGGTCTGGAATCAATCCCACCTCATGAGATACCTAATTCATCTACTCAGGAATTGTCTGTAATTCCGAACCCACCATTCCGATAGAACACGTTGAGAATCCCGTAGAGGATAACAATGAAGTCCCTTTAAGGAAAAAGACAGAGGACTGCAAAGTCCTTTGGTGATGATTTTATTGTGTATCTCGTGGATGACACACCCAGGACTATTTCAGAAGCGTATACATCTCTTGATGCTGACTACCGCAAGGAAGCTGTCCGTTGCGAGATGGATTCTATCCTGGCTAACGGAGTCTGGGAGATCTTTGATCGTCCTTATGGGTGCAAACCTGTAGGATGCAACTGGGTGTTCAAGAAAAAGCTTAGGCCTGATGGTACAATTGAAAAATATAAGGCCAGGCTTGTGGCTAAGGGTTACACCCAGAAAGAAAGAGAAGACTTCTTTGATACCTACTCACATGGGGCTCGACTGACCACCATTCGGGTACTACTCTCATTGGTTGCCTCACACAGTCTTCTCGTTCACCAAATGGACGTTAAGACGGCTTTCCTTAATGGAGAGTTAGATTAGGAAATTTACATGGAGCAGTCATATGGCTTTGTAGTACCTGGCCATGAAGGCAAGGTTTGTAAGTTATTGAAGTCACTGTATGGCCTCAAGCAAGCTCCTAAGCAATGGCATGAAAAGTTTGAGAGCACTTTGACTGCTGAAGGCTTTGTTGTAAACAAAGCTGACAAGTGTGTACACTATCGTCATGGTGGGGCGAGGGAGTTATTCTGTGTTTGTACGTCGATGACATACTGATATTTGGAACCAGCCTTGACGTGATTAAGGAGGTCAAGGATTTCTTATCTCGATCCTTTGAGATGAAGGATCTTGGAGTAGCTGATTTTATACTAAACATCAAACTACTAAGATACTACAATGGTGGGATCACTCTGCTTCAATCCCACTATGTGGAAAAGGTCTTGAGTCGTTTTGGATATAGCGACTACAAGCCTTCTCCAACGCCGTATGATCCTAGTGTTTTACTTCGAAAGAATCGACGGATTTACTAAGGATCAGTTGAGATATTCTCAGATTATTGGCTTGCTTATGTATCTAGCTAGTGCCCGAGGCCCGACATTTCCTTTGCTGCGAGAAAATTGAGGCGATTTGTTTCAAATCCGGGAAATGATCACTAGCATGCGCTTGAAAGAGTTATACGCTATTTAAAAAGCACTATGAGCTATGGAAAAGAGTCTTGTCTACTGATCCATGATGAGCGTTTCACCGCATCCGGGTGGTAGTATGGGACCCCCCTCGACTTAGATCTGATCTGCAGCGGGTGTTCCATTTGCTCCTTGCATAATGAGTGGATCCCCCATGGTTACTGGTGATGATGATGATGCATATAGGGCGAGGCTGTGGTGCCGGGGGGTGTGGTTTTCACCCTTGCGCTTAGGTTAGGCGGACTGGCCGGGACCTTATAGCTCCGTGGCTCCGAGGACAGGTTGTAGAGATGGTTTGGGTCGTGTCGAGCCAACCTGAGTTTTAGTTGGTGGCTTGAGTGTGTACGGGTACTGGAGCACACCCTGCAGGGATAAATCTTCTCGAGAAGCCGTGTTGTCCGCGGTTATGTGACGACTTGGTGAAAGTGCTGGCTAACAAGTACTCAGACAACTTACATCTAATTAATAATAACTTGACTAGTAATAGGAATATTGTCACAATAACCTGAACTTCACCCTAATCAACAGTGTGAGTTTCCTTGGGTTGCTTCCTTAGAAGGGGGTAACATTGGATGGGTTTGTTTGAAGTAGTTGTAGTTGGTTACGATACGCCATCTTATCCCCCTTTTTAGCCGGATGTTGTGGTGAGTCTCTGTAGTTAGTTAGTGCAGCCCGCTGCCGCTTATTTGCAATAATCCCTTCCTTTCCGTTTGAACCCAAGTATTTGTATCTTGTGATGACTGATTACGGTATGTTGTGAGTATGGTTTATCCCCTTGCCAGTACTTAACCGTACTGACCCACGAATTCATTTTCGTGGCTGCATATTCAACTTGCAGTCACAGGTTTGAAGTCTGACGACGTTAGCTTGGGAATCCCTCCGGCTTGGCCTGGGCAGGGATTGGACGCCTTCGGTTATCTTCAGGACTCTTAGTCCAATTTGGATCTTGTCCGTAGTCGGACACTTTGTTGTTTCTTCCGCTGTTATTTGGATCTTTGTATTGTATCAGTTGTATCTTTGACGTTTGAGTCTTCTTGTATATCTCCCTTCTGTTGTTGTTGTGGATTATTCGTGAACTGTTGTAATGATTATCACAAGTGGCAACCTGGAATCGGTTATTATGCGGATTTGGCGGGAATGCTGAAATCTGCATAGTGCCCGATCTCGGGGCGTCACACACACCACACGGTTCCAAAATTCGAGGTGGCTCCGTACTTCGAGCAACACAAGAATATTTTACGCTCGGACAACCCGGGGATGCCATAATCCTGGATTAGAAAGGCACATGGGGACTTTCGGCAGTTGGTTGCAAAAACATTTAATGAATATCAATGATGTTGGAGATCAGCTGTACATGTTGGCCACCATCTTCGACTATAACGACTTTCCAAGGGTACGAGATTAATGGGAATACATTTTACACGATCTCCCAAGATAAAAAGAGCACCAACCAAAACAGTGGTGCCCGCTTTGATGCAGCAACCGAGATTGGGCAAAAGGTCACGTATTATGGTTACATAGAGGAGATATGGGAACTTGACTATGGACCCTCCTTTAAGGTCCCTTTGTTCCGGTGCAAATGGTTCAAGCTAACATGAGGTGGGGTAAAGGTGGACGAGCAATACGGAATGACAATGGTGGATTTTAACAATCTTGGTTACCTTGACGAACCATTCGTCCTAGCCAAAGATGTCGCTTAGGTTTTTCTATTTGAAGGACATGAGTAGAAAACCGAGGAAACGAAAAGATAAGAAAACGATCAGTACATCATGCGATGATCCAAAGCGCCACATTGTTCTTTCAGGGAAAAGAAACATCGTGGGAGTGGAGGACAAGCCAGACATGTCAGAAGATTATAATATGTTTGGTGAAATTCCGCCCTTCAAAGTGAACACTGAACCAAGCATTAAGTTAAATGATGAGGATGCTCCATGGATACGGCCAAATCGTAAGAAAGCGGGGACATAAGGGAAGAATTGATATGTAATAATTTATTGTAGCAAACTTTGTTGAATGGATCATGTGAATTATATTATCTCTGATGTGTTTTGGGGAAACTGCCAACAAAGAAGGCCGGTCGTGATCAGAAATCGACGATGAGATCCGCCGCTCACGGAAGCGCGCGGTTGGTTAGAGTTTGGCTGGGTCGTTCATAGATCCTCTAGAGAGGAGATTAGTTGAGCGGAGGGGAGAGGGGATATCTGAATATTAGTTCCGCTTCTCCATGCCCTCCCCTCTCTGGTTTCCCTTGTATAGATGCAAAATGTATATTTGATAGTGGCCTTCAATATCAAAACCGAGAGCGTAAGTACCAAGAAACGCAATAAAAGGATTGCGTTATTTAATAAGTGCATAGTCAGACCATCAATCGGATGCTTCCAGGTCATCAATCCAGGACACACATATTATGCATGCATCTAAGCTATTCATCATCGAAGAAGCACCAAGTAAGAAACTTAAGATGGATAACAAATCGTCTCCTTCCCGCTCTACTGACTCAGAATCTCAAAAAGCTCCACCAAATATCTTCATGTGTTTCTCTATTATTACAACGACATTGCCATGATGCATGCGGGATGTGCGTGACTTATGACTTTGTAATCTAGGACTTTGCGAGGCGGGACAAGGTAGAGTCATGAACGAGCTCGTTCTCCACCGATTCAACCGACGACCCGCCGGATAATTTCTCCCCATGGATTGATGGATGCATGTAAATATATTTGTCGTGTATGTGCGATCTTCTAACTCTAACTTACAAGCGCATGTGCTATTTGGTGCTTTCATGATTCTACTCCTCCCCTTTTTTCAGATTAGATCCATTTCTTCTTCTTTATGTATCTGATGGCTCTCGTCCTCCATGCCACAGCATGCGACATGGTCTTGCGTGTCTCTAGATGACTACTGATGGCTATGTGTTATGGTTGACTCCCATGTTTTTGCTTTGACGGACGTGGTGTCGATGCTGTCGTATTCATGTAATAGTGTCGAATAAATAGTACGTGCATAGATATATATTTTCCTGTATATGATGCCAACCTTACCCACATTTGACAAAATTTTGGGCATGGTTCCATGTTCTTCTCGGCTCCACGTATATGCATGTAGTCGCTGCACATCATGCGAACCCCTTGTTTTTGTGATGTGGCTCACGAGATAAGCGATCACGCGCCGGCCGACTTCACCGTGGGGTTTCCTTTCACTTTTACACACTATATGCATGATAGTTCAGTTTTAAATTTGCAACGGCCAGGGAAAATGATCAACTAAATTATATAATCCATTGTTCCAATAACAAATAAATAAGTACGGATTATTTATGTGGTGCTAAATGTGAATCGGAGAAAATCGTCTAGTCCTGATATTCTTGATGGAAAATGGTGAAGAAATTACCGGACAAGAAATCGTGTTCCACATATATAGAAGACATGCCCGAGAGCATACTCATCAAGTTACAATCTAGAAAATAACGGTCGGAGTGAGGCCTGGTCCTGGGGCAGGGCAGAGGTGTGGTCACCCCGCCGCCGCGGGCACCCGACACAAATGTGCCCCCAAATACCAACTAGCAAAGGTATATAGACCACAATGGGGAACAATCTAATGACTGACATTATATCATATAAGATATTTTTCTCTTGAGGGATCGGGGAAAGACGAGGACAAGCGGTACGTTGCGTGTTTCCAACTATGCTGCAACTTGATCCTTTTATTAACTTGGCCTTTCTATTTGGTTTGTTTGGACATTTTTTCCTTTACCTAGGAGTCTCCGATTGATTAAAAATCCGGGACAGAACTAGGGTATCCGGGAACACAACACACAGTTAAAGAAACACAACACATAATGGACTCGCTTTTTCTTCCACTAAAAGTTAGACTCATTTTCGTTTTCAATTATCTGTTGATTTTTCTGATCCTTTCCATACATGGAACTAGGAGGTCATGGCATAAATTAGTCCAATATTGTAATTTGATGTTCATCCGTTCCTAGACTATACCTGAAGGTCACCCATCGTCGACTCTCTAGCAGCCATGTCGAGAAGTGGGAAGCTGAGTCTCCTGTTGCTTCCGCGTCCTTCATGATGACATGTTCGAGTCACCATGACAATCAATAAGATTGATATTTGCGTACCATCATCAAGGACTTCGTGTCTATTAGTAATGGTAGAAACAATTTTTTAAAAATAGTTATAAATTATTTTAGATATCATTATTGTAAATCTTCATATATAAATATAAATTATTATTTTCATATAGGACCCAGGTTCTACCTCTGGCCCGGATCCCGAAATTTCAGGACAACCCAGATTATGATCTCTGGTTTGCGTCTATGCGATGCAGCTCACGTTAATCCGTTTATTTCACAGGTTTATGATCCAAAAAAATCCAGCCGACCAGTCCATTTCCGGCGCAAGATGATCGGTCGCGAGGACATGCATCCCCAATATGTTACATAAAAGAATAGTATATGATTTATCGATACCATGTTATCTGTTAGGTTGTCTCTTCATAGGGTTTGAATATTGGTCAACTACTCCCGCTATAAAGTGTTAACCTCTGAGATGCGTCAACTTATATTCGGTATTGCACGTACATGCATGATGGCTCATTAATTAAGAAGTAGCTTATCTATGTTTTGACAAAAATATTAGTTTTCATGAAGAAAATCCTTGAATTTAACGTTTCCTATATTTGGCCCGATCTAGCTAGCTAGACCAAGTCAATTTGGTTGACCCATACAAGTATAGAACTAAAGGAGTTAATTAGAATATTGGTCCGATACTCTTTTTTAATCTCTATATGTAAAACAAAACAAAACTAATTGGCACACACAAATAATAGGATGAATAAATTACTGCTGATTTTATATCCTGAAAATAAGGGTCGGTTGATCTAAAGGGCAATCAGTAACATTACGAAAATAGAGAGGATGGACTAGGTCGTTATCTGCGCGCTCCATTTAATTGTGAGGTCATAAATACGGTTCTTTACTTAGCCCGGCACGGACGAAGGAGATTCACACCATGCATGCATCTCAGCCATCCACGCGCCTTCATCCAGCAAGCAGGAAGATGCGAATAAGAAACTGAAATCTTTCCCGACATTGATAACGAAATTGGAAACTCCCGCTGAAACCTCTCCATCATAATTTTCTATATAGTTAGAAGGCCATTGTCACAAGTCGCGTGCGGTATGCTTTCACCTCCCCCTTCGAAACAATCCAATATTAGCCAAGCCACACATTTGAGCATCCATATTTGGCTTCATGTAGGGAATTTGTGCCCCACAAAACAAGCTAGATATTCGACCACCCGTTGGTGTTTTCCCAACTACCCATGAAAAGCCCGCCGGCTGCTACGGCACCACATGCAATCTATAAATAGAAGCGACCTTACACACTCATCTTGCATATATAATATAACATCGCCTATCTAACTAATTCGTCTCCACATACATACATCAACATTCATCCACACTTCCCCCGTTCTAATACCATGGAGAATCTTTCTTCCACCATCTTGAGTTTCTTTATCCTCCTTGGTGTTTTGGCCTCCCTCGCTGTGGCCCGCGATATCAACGAAGATCGTATTAAAGAGGCGTGCGGAGGTACACGTTTTCCTCAGACGTGCATCCACTCTCTCGGCCGCCAAAGATCCAAAGAACACATACGCCGACCCGGTGGAGCTGGCTGAGCTGGAGTTTAGGGCCGCATTCCATCTATTATCGATGGCGTCCACGGCTGCGGGCAGTCAACATTGGAACGACGAAAATATGTCCAAGGAGGACGAGGACTGCTTCAAGAAGTGCAGCGTGAAGCTAGGTAATGCTTGTGACGTATTCGACCCGTATAATGGCAAAACAAATCTCCAATGTACGCAGATTCCTCGCAGAGGCCAAGGAAAAACACATTGAGTGGAATTGTGATGTGTGCCGACGCGGGGACGACAAAAACAAGGTTGATAAAATTTCGAAGGGCAACCAAGCGGAAAAGTTCATGGAGGTGCTGCCCCAGCTCCTTGAACGTGTCCATGGAAAATAAATGCAATCGACCATGTGCTACGTGCACTTATGTTGTAGGGATATAAGCCGACGGACATGCATGGCCGGAACCTCAGTACATTATTTCTTACTTGTACAAGGACAATACTATGTTGTCATGTTAGTTTCTTTAATCTCCTTATTTTGATTTTGTTCACGTAATCTGTGCTAATAAGCACTCTAGTACGACCGATCATCAAGCACAATTCATCTGACAGTCCGCCGGCGGCGCTGCAAGCTCACGGGGACAAAAAAATTGGTGCGGCCACATACCATAGTAAGGCGGGTCCTCCTGGCTGCCGGTAATGCATGGCCTCCGCCGGTGGTCGGAATCGGCGGCGCCGCCTCCACGCCTCCGTCGGTGGTCGACTGTTACTACCGGAAAAACAACGAACTGAAAAAGGAAATCGATTTCAGCCTATTTTGGTGGATCTGGATTGCAATGAGGACTAAAACGCAAAAAGACAGGTGTCCCAATATGTCTCGTACGTGGAAGGGCTCCTTTGCGAATTAATAAAACTCCTCTTACTAAATCGCAACGTTACTTGTCCACGTCATCGTCCAGTTGTCGCGTTCTCATTGGCCCGGGACCTAATTGTCCTCATTAAGCAAGTTGTGGGGCTGTCAGCGCACGGTTTTCAAGATGTGGGGCTAAATTACACATCGGGTACAAGATGTGGGACTAATAGTGTATATTCCTCTGAGGAACACATATGACCATGCGCCCACGGGGACGTACATATACGTAGCTTGTATTCACTGGTCCAGCGGCAACGGTACGACGACCTACTGAATCAGATTTATAGGCTGTAAATCCCCGTCTTTCCCAGGATGCGAAGAATTGTAGGATTTGGCTTCCAGGGTTTGTATGTGTTGCAAACGCACAGTGATTAGTTTAGTACTCCATTATGATGCGTTCTCGAGCGACAGATCGAGGGGCCACGTCAACTTGCGCGAACTGACAGCACACTGGAGCGCTGCTACTTAACTCTTTGTGTCCCCCTGAAATTAAGTATTGTTTGTCGGTGAGGCTGAGGTTTTGGCTTCTAGGGTTTGTCTATGTTGCAAGCGCAACGTGATTAGTTTAGTACTCCATTATGAGCTCATACCCGGGCAAATATGGACCAAAATATCAGATCGATGCCGAGCAGGTTTTCTGTCGGAAGGCCCAGACTGGCCCATACGCGTGTATGTCAGAAAATGACCGCTTGCATGCATCTCCACGATCCTTTCGATGCTCTTGTCTCCTGTTTGTCTTAATTTTCTGCCAATCGGTCGAGTAACTAATCCGCAAGCCAGCTTGCTAATTGGACTACTGATCTCACTATTTCATCACAGACTAATCTGTCCCGGCCGCTCAAATCTCCAGGAGGAAGATTCTTAAGCGTATTACAGGGTGAGAGCAAGAGCAGTAAATTAAGCACATATTGTCCGTTTAGATTAGTACCACTACCTCTGGGAACCACTGCGTGCAGACACAGCTCATGTTCCATTAGCGCGTAAACATATCGATGGGGCTAGCTGTTAGCATTTGGATTCGTGCACCATCGATCATTACGCCATGCATGATGTCATTGGACGTCTCATAGGTCATGCAAGCAAGCACACTACATGCATGATCCGTTCATGGCGACCTTCATCTCGATCAGCAAGCATGCAAAGGCGGCGGTACTACAGTACATGATGAACTGAAACTATAGGGTTAGTTTCAAATACGTTAGCATGCAAATACGTTAGCATGGCCGATACGATACGATCGCGGCGGGCAATCGACGAGCGTCCGCCGGAGGAGACAGCTGGCCGTGTCAACCGAGAAATAGTTATTCTCAAATTAAAATAATTATTTCCATCCAATGCAAACTTGCAAAATATATAGATAAAAGGCACGCATCAACAATATTTTTTCTTAAAGTATGTCCATGTTACCAAGAATGCCATGTCAACTGAGAAATAGTTATTTCTCAAAGTTTTGTTTCCTCAAATGGTCACATCTTCTATTATGTATTATACTAAAAGCAATATACTAGATCAAATAGAACATCCTAAAAGCTACGCCGGCCAACGTCATCGTTCGCCTCCGGCTAGCTCATCACAAGATTTAGTTCCGCTTCTCCATGCCCTTCCCTCTCTGGTTTCCCTTTCTTCTATCCAGATCCACCAGCGTCCCAAAAGCACTCCCGCCACAGCAGCGCCATCGCCACCCAAATCTTCTCTCAGATATGTCTCCACCATTCCTTGAAAACCCCGTATCCATCCTCCCGCTGCACGCATACCATCTGTTTGAGGAAATAAGCACCATCCTCGGTTGCTTGACTCCAGGCGATATCAGACAACGGAAGGAGTGGCCCTCGCGGCGAGGTCCGGCATGACCACCTTCTGACTGCACGTACATGACGAGGTTGTCGTTGGCGCCAGTGTGAGCGACGCCGTCACGCTCACTGGCATACACGTCGTGTCAGTGTCCGGCATGCACGTTGGCGCATCGTCGGCCGGCCGTTCCCATGTGACGTGGTAATTGTAGACGAGTGTTGGACCATGCATGAATTCTAGGATTACATAGATCTGGGCTCACTTCCTCGGCTCGTTTTAGACAGTCACGCTGCTTAGTTGGACGGGCCGAGGCTCTTGGGCCTGCATCGAGGAGATGGGAGCAAAGGAGAAAATATGTGGAGGAATACATGATTCGCGCGCGAGAGATCTCTCTTTTGAGCTTGACATGAAAAGGTACTACTCATATCTCCGTACCAATAATCTAGTAGCTCCTAGATGCCACGCCGGCTTCATTTTTTTTTCTTTTCTCGCGACGGTTTAATTAGTCAAAATTTTGCCATCACCAAAGTATGGAGATTCCATTCATCACAAAGCTAGCAGATAATTCACCATATACATATATACACGCATAACACTAATCCGACATCTATTTACAAATGCGGAAACCAAACTATTTACACTTTCCGATTAAATAAAGGTTACAGCAACTGATTCAAGCCGCCCGAGCCGGATCACAAACAAGCAGGAGTCAAAAACCACAACACACCCCGCCATCTCATGGCCATCCAGAGAAATGTCGAGCCCATCGCCAACAATATGCGCAATGCCCTGCGCAACACCAACCTACTCCCTCCGTTCAACAATAGATGACTTCCACATATCTATATATGGATGTATCTAGACACTAAAATATGTCTAGATACATCTATATCTAGATATGTGGAAGTCATCTATTGTTGAACGGAGGGAGTATACATATTACCATGCATGGTCACGCTACATTTCATCACAGGGGAAACCCTTGATCCCGCGGATCGGGCGAGGGCGGCGTTCCGGCGTCGTTTTGCCTCTTGGGCCTCGCTTTGGATGCTCCACCAATCAGTGGGACCTGTGGCGCGTTGGTGGCTGGCGGCGGCGATCCTTCGTCTTCGGCTTGGGGGGTGCGCGGCCCCGGGGCGGCGGCGTGATGCCGGAGCGGCGGCTCCGGGTTCTTCACCTTCGCCTTGCGGCGTTGCGGTGGCGTAGTGTCGACTTTGGTCGCCTGGGCGTCTTGGTTGCTTGGAGCGCAGCCTTGGGGCTGGCGGGGATGTCGGAGCGGCGGCTCCGGATGCTACGCTTTGCGTTGCGGGGGCTTGGTGACGGCCGTGGTTGCTTGGGCAACGTGGTCGTCGACCCGAGTGTGGGGCGCGGCCTCGGGCCGGTGTGGAACGAGTTGTAACTTTTTTCTTTTCTTAGGCCTTGTCCTATGTGTTTGCTCCTTCTATATCAATACAAAAGGCAAAGCTTTTGCCTCGTTTCAAAAAAAAAAAAAATTACAGGGACTTGAACTTCCAACTGGGTCATAATAGCTAGCAACGGGTCAAACCAAAAATGAAAGCTCCAGAACAGATAACTGCCAGTATATATTATGACTACAAAAAATGATGAAGAGCCTACATGGATCATCTTGCAACGGACACTCTGCTAGCTGCATACATCTACCATCCACTAAGCCAAGCTAAGCTAGATTTTGAAACAGAAACACACGGGTCGGCATGTGGCGGAAACAGAAAATTCCAAACATTTTACCACCAGCGTACCCACACAAGCAATTAGAGCAACAACATGAGGATATACCAGGTAACGAAACTGAAACAAGAATTTCAAATCCTAATTAGACATCCACCACAATGAAACCAAGCAACACCCATCTGTGTTATAACTAGAGGGTGTTCTGCGTGAGCATATACTGTACATTGTTAACCTCATATATAATAAATAAATAATGGCAACAAGAGACTTACTTTGTAATTAACAGATCCGTTCCATGCATGCATCACTGCTCCATCTACACAAACAACCACTGATTCGTCGGTCCCTAGCTCATCACCATCAAGCTAAATCGAACCACAAGAAGTTTAGCAGAATTTCTCAGCTGGACCAAGTCCAACCAGCTGGGATCCAAATCAACCGCACTGCACATTCATGGAAAATTCTCTAAAACGAAAACTGAGGATTTAGCTAGCATTTTGCACAACATTGGACAATTCCTCAACTGTAGCATCAAGGATGCAAAGCAGTGGCTAACTTGCAACCAGGGGAGAGTAGAGTATAGCAGAGCGTAGCAAAAGAGAAGAGACAAAAATGGACCTTTCATCGTGGTCAACGTCTCTGTCCTACTCCTTGTCGGGCTTCCATGGTGGCAGGCGAGGTCCACTTGTTGCTCGTCGTCAACCAGGGCCGGCTCTAGCCACCCAACTCCCCACACGAGGTAGCGCGAGTTGGGGGACAGATTACGAGGCTCGCATCGACACCGCCACCGTCCTGGTGGCCGGCGGGTAGAAAAGCCAGCCCAGACCCTAGGCCACAGATGCGGCGAGGTCCGGCCAGCAAGCCGGCAGCCGTGGCTCGTGGCGGCGGCGCCTGTCTCTCCGGCTGGGACGCGCTGAATCTGACGCATGACGACGACTGAGAGTTAATGGAGAAAGAGGAGAGGAGGTAAAAATGATTAATTCTAGAGTACTTATTCACAGAAAAAAAAACTGAACCACTAGATGGCAGAGCTCATCACTCATATGCAGACTAGAGGCAAATATTAAACAAAATGTCGGAAATATAAAATTTATAAGCCTGTGAGAAGCATCAATAGTCAGGTGACGGTTTTAAGAGTTTGATATGAAATTGTGTCACTGGACAACGCAGCTACATGACACTACAGTGCAAGTTGAACAGTCCAAAAATTGAACCACAAGTACAAATTACGGAAATGATGCAATGACTAGAGCAAGAACTGCACCTTCATATTAATAGAGAATCTTCTACTTGCAGCGCTGGACCATGGACGAGGAACGCCGCCAGCTCTTCAATGGATTCCTTGCAGGCCGTGAGGGTTAACGGCAAGAGAACCACTCCATGGCTCGGGTCGCCGCCGCCACTCTGCTCGCCTGAGTTCAGTGCACTCCGTGTAAGGAATACACATGGGCATGATTATAACTGTCAATAGGAAAAAACAACACGTTATAGTAATCAATACCAGTTTTCATCTCGTATTTATATGATATATATAATAATGTACCGAAACAGACTACACCAGGCACTACTCACACATTGAAATAATTATTGTTCTCAGGTAGCCAAAAGGAAGCAGATGCGAACACTAGGTGATTTGCAACAACCGGAAACTATAGCAGTAGAGTATATCTGGATGTTTGATTAACAGCTGAAGTGCAAAAACAGTGGTACACGGTGACCTCGATCTGAAAAACTTAATCTTTGCTGACTTGGAACTTGTATTTGGACTTGGAGCTCCAGCGTTGGATCCCAACGACGGTTCAGATCGGTGGGATGCATGCTGCGATCCAGGGGAGGCAATTCTTGCCATCTCATTGGCTACGCACCATCAAGACCATCAAGACGGAGTGGAGTATTTGGAAATTAAGTCAATTTACATTTGGCAGCTCAACTACATGTGTGTGCACAGATCAAATTTTTTGTTGCTAGCTCCATGGGTGCACGCTGCATGCGGTTCTACCATAACATGTGATAAATAATCTCCATGCGTACCTATACCACACACCGTCGCACTTGTCATGCTAGGGATAGGTGACGATTGTCGAAAAAGGTCCACGGCAAATTCCATCAAGCAAACGCAAGTCCGTTGATAAGGGAGCAAATTGTGTCTTCACGAAGGCGGAGGACGTACCTAGTCGAGACCACGCGACATGCTTCGGCGTGACGCTGAAAGTCAATGCATATTCAGAGCCAAGACGACACCTCGAGAAAACCTCGAGTCAGAAATGCTAGACTCTAGGATCTCCGCCGAGAACCTCACGTCAACACCCAAGGCATAAAGACCACTTGAAGAATGGAGGGAATGTGCACACACCAGCCGCAAGAACACCGAGGAGCATCTCCGGCATGATGGAAGGGCATTGCTTAGCCGAGACTAAGGGATGTCGTCAGAGTGTTGCCTGTCGAGCCAAGACGTAACACATGACCGAGATCATGTGGCATCCCAAGTTTCGTCACCATGGTAAAAACAAAACATGTTGTTAGAACCTTCCAGGGATGCCAAAATAGCTTTACATACAACACCTTGAACACATCCTAACTCCTCCTAGACGAGAACACAATTGCATCGGACGTCGAAGGAGATAAAGGTATCCTATGCTGCGACAAGGCCAAAACATAACTTGATGGGTTCAAAGGCCGTCACAAAGGCCCATATAAGTGAAAATAGCTATACCGTCGAGAAACTTGGGGACCCATTTGTGGTGAAACAACTAAAAAGCCTCCAAAACAAAAGATTGTAAATTTTCAATCATAAATTTCAAACAAAACATCGGGGATGGTCGATGTGGAGTATAGTTGTTGTCGGGCATTGAGGCCTCGACATTATTACCGACCATGTAAACATGCATCGGAGACAGTGACGGTGAAGAGGCATTGTGATATAAGAAAAGAAAAGGTTAGTAAAGCCTTGTCAAGAGGATCATGTTGATAATTAAAAAGGTAATATTTGGACACGTGGCCTAGGTGCACATATACATGTGTACAAGTGTGTTTTGGGTCTTAGATGTCCAAGATCCCACTCCGGCGTGTGACTGGCGTTACCGGTATCACCTTCCCTCTTGTGATTGTGGACTTATAGCTCGAAACTCCCACTTCGGACGAACCGGGGGGGATGTTTTCAAGAGTTGGCGAAGATCTTGTTTTTGGTTGTTCCTAGGGGCTAGACTAACACAATCAACAAATTGGTTTCACTTTGCTACCCGGTTCCAGCGACATGTAGAGGTACTCCGAAAAGGTAGGGTTCTCTCCAGCGGGTCTAGAGTTTCGCCGGAGAGGGGCTCCGGATTGTCTGAATCCAACCAAAACGTAGGTGGTTCCATATCACAAGTATACAAGTGTGTTTTTGGTCTTAGATGTCCAAGATGAAAGTCCGGCATGTGACCGGCTTCACCGGTATGACCTTCCGTCTTGTGATTTTATGGACTTCTAGCTCGAAACTCCCACTTCGGCAGAACGGGGGGTCTTTTCAAGATTTGGGGAAGATCTTTTTTTGTTTGTTCCCAGGGTCTAACCTAACACAACAAAGAAATTGGTTCACTTTTCTACCCTGTTCCGGCGACATCTAGGGGTACCCCAAAATCTAGGGTTTTCTCCATCTGGTCTAGGATTTCGCCGGAGATGGGCTACGGATTGGCTGAATCCAACCAAAACCTATGTGGTTCCATATCACAAGTGTACAAGTGCGTTTTTGGTCTTAGACGTCCAAGCTCCACTCTGGCGTGTGAATGGCGTCACCGACATCACCTTCTCTCTCGTGATTTTATGGGCTTATAGCTCGATACTCCCACTTCGGCGAACATGGGGGAATCTTTTCAAGAATTGGGCCATATATTGTTTTTGACTGTTCATAGGGGATAACCTAACACAACCAAGAAATTGGTTGCACTTTGATACCCTCTTTCGGTGCACATGTAAGGGGTAACCCGAAAAGCTCGGGTTTTCTCTAACGGATCTAGGGTTTCTATCCGGAAAGGGGCTCTACATTGTGTGAATCCAACCAAAACCTAGCTGGTGCCATATCACACGTGTACAAGTGCGTTTTTGGTCTTAGGTGTCCAATATCCCACTTCGTTGTGTCACCGGCTTCACCATATCTCTTGTGATTTTATGGACTTATAGCTCGAAACTTCCACTTCGGTCAAACACGGGGGGGGGGGGGGGGTTTCAAGAGTTGAGGTAGATCGTTTTTCGGTTTTTCCTAGGGGATAATCTAACAAAACCAAGAAATTGGTTGAACTTCACCACCCACTTGCGGCGCACGTATAGGGGGCACCTCGAAAAGTTTGGGTTTTCTCTAGCGTGTCTAGGGTTTCGCTGGAGAGGGGCTCTGAATTTTCTGAATCCAACCAAAACCTAGGTGGTGCCATATTACATGTGTACAAGTTTTTTTTTTGTCTTAGATGTCCAAGATTCCACTCTGGTGTGTGACCGGATTCACCGGCATCACATTCTTTCTTCTTATTTTTTGGACCTATAGCTCGAAACTCCCACTTCGGGCGAACCGGATGGGAATTTTTCAAGAGTCGGGGTATATATTGTTTTTGGTTGTCCCTAGGGGCTGAACTAACAGAAGCAAGGAATTGGTTTCACTTTACTAGCCTCTTATGGTGCACGTGTAGGGGTACCACCAAAACTAGAGATTTCTCCAGGGGGTCTAGGGTTTCGCCGGAGAAGGGCTCCGGATTGTCTGAATCCGACCTAAACCATGGTGGTGTCATTTCACATGTGTACAAGTGTGTTTATGGTCGTAGATGTCCAAGATCCCATTTCGACGTGTGACCGGCTTCACGGGCATCACATTTTCCCTTGTGATTTTATGGACTTATAATGGGAAACTCGCACTTTAGGCGAACCGAGGGGAAATCTTATCAAGAGTTCGGGTAATCATGGTTTTGGTTATTCCTAGGCGCTAACCTAACACAACCAAGAAATTGGTTGGCTCCGGATTGTCTGAATCCAATCAAAACCGAGGTGGTTCCATATCACATATGTACAACTGTGGTTTTTGTCTTAGATGTCCATGATCCCACTCAGACATGTGACTGGTTCACTCGCATCATCTTCTCTCTTGGGATTTTATGGACTTATAGCTCGAGAGTCCCCCTTCGGGCGAACAAGGGGGTATCCTTTCAAGAGTTGGGGTAGATCTTTCTTTTGGTTGTTCCTAGGGGATAACCTAACACAACCAATAAATTGGTTGTACTTTGCTACCCTCTTCCAGCGCACGTGTAGGGGGTACCCCAAAACACTAGGGTTTTCTCCAAAGGGGTCTAGGGCTTCGCCGGAGAGCAGCTCTGGATTGTGTGAATCCAACCAAAACCTAGGTGGTGCCATATCACATGTGTACAAGTGTGTTTTTGGTCTTAGATGTCCAAGATTCCACTCCGACATGTGACGGGCTTCACCAACATCACCTTCTCTCCCGTGATTTTATGGACTTGTAGCTTAAAACGTAAGGGGTGATAAACTCGTTATTTTCTTTGTCTTCCTCGGCCATAAAGACTTGATGGTACTTAGAGTAGGCGTCGAGGAAGCTCAACATACCACTCGGGCGAACTAGGGGGGATATTTTCAAGAGTTGGTGTAGATCTTGTTTTTTTTGTTGTTCCTAGGGGATAACCTAAAACAACCAATAAATCGATTGCACTTTCCACCCTCTTTCGGCGCACAACAAGAATTTTTTTGCGCTTTCCTACCCTTTTCCGGCGCACGTGTAGGGGGTACTCCGAAAAGATAGGGTTTTTTCCATTGGGTTAGGGATTCGCCGAAGAGGGGCTCCGGATTGTCCGAATCCAACAAAAATCTAGATGGTGCCATATCACATGTGTACAAGTGGGGGTTTGGTCCTAGATGTCGAAGATATCACTCCAGGGTATGACCGGCTTTACCAGCACCACCTTCTTTCTTGTGATTTTATGGACTTATAGCTCGAAACTCCAACTTCGGCTGAACCGAGGGGTATCTATTGAGAAGTTGGTGTAGATGTTGTTTTTGTTGTTACTAGGGGATAAACTAACACAACCAATAAATTGGTTGCACTTTTATATCCTCTTCAGACGCACGTGTAGGGAATACCCCCAAAAGCTAGGGTTTTCTCCAACGGGTCTATGGTTTCATCGGAGAGGGGCTCCGGATTGTATGAATCCAACCAAAACCTAATAAATGGAACATGAAGTAATAGGTAATGGTTATTCTATCTCAAGGTAGTGGAAGAGGTCACAAGCTGAGAGAAATAATGAAAGAGCGTAACCATGGGTGCGTTAAACCTAGTGTAGACAATCCTAGGTGGGCCATTTTGAGAAGTCGGGCGAGCTTTTCCCCCACAAAAAATCTTTTATGGATGGTTGGGCCATAAAAACTAAGATCATTTTTAATTCATTAGAAAATTAAACAGTATAATTTTCCTCCAAACACACGGTAAGACCGCTGAAGCAACAACCGGATGAATTTCTTCGAACCAATTAAACGTTTTTATACGTGAGTATAAAATTGTAACATGAAATAGTGAAATCCAAGTTATATACCCAAAAAAAATCTTAGTTAGAACTAAAGAAATCTTAACCGAGTGCAAGATATTTAAAATAGAAATAACAATCGCAATGATCCTAAAGGATCTCAAGTGCAAGAAACGACAGAGAGGCCCATAGTGAGTGGTGTCTTCCCATTTGGTACGTCTTGATCCTATCTAGCATATACAGGTAGCAGGCCGATGGTCATTTAGCACAACCACGAAGGCGATAGTCTTCCTTGTAATAGTTCATCTGTGTCTTTCCGTTGAGAATGGTCATGTTTGTTTTCATGAGAAATATTTAGCTCGATAACAATAATATGTTTGGGTAGCTTGTCAACGGCCATATGATATTGGTGACGCCAACCTCCCCCATCGGTCTAGGCATACTGAGGTATGACTCGCAAAGCAGATCTAACGACCACTCATGACCCTCACCCGAGGAGTCTTTGAAAAATTCACTCGACTTGGGTGAAAAAAATAGACCTGGGAAGTGGATCTTACTTCTCTAACAAATACGGGAAACCAACACGCGTGGACCTGTTAAAAACAATATTTTATGCTTAGAAACTATAAAATATGCAATTTTCCCGTGAGAATATAAGGACCATAATACCGCGAGATAGGACGCAAATGATAGGTAACATAAAAGAATAATCCAACTATCATGCCATGACGAGATGGCACATGCAATAGCATGTAGTAATATGTATTCCCAGAAAACAAAGAAACGAAAAACTTCATTGACAAATGTTGTTTACTCATGACCAATATCCTGCCAAGCTATGATCCACTTTTATAATATTGAGTTCCGTAGGATTATTGCAATTTTTTTATCAAATAACTTTAAAATAGATCATTGTTTCAGTCTAAGAGATAGACATTATATATCATTTAATAATTCATTTTGTTGATTAATCTTGTCATAGTAGCTTTGTTATTTTTCTTATCAACGGTTAATGTACATTAGCATGTTTGGATCAAATACCAACATCTATTCTGTCTTTGTATCAAAAAAATCTAGAAAAATTCTAATTAACCATGGTCAATTACATATTATTAATCTCATGTGGTGTACCATTACCATTGCCTATTTAATCAGGCGGGATCGAGGTCAAGGCACTTCTTGAAGCGGCAGAGCGCATGAGTGCAGTGGTGCATCGCAAGGATCGGAAGGTCGGCAATGGACGGATGGCAGAGCACACGACGGACGACCAAATGGCAATAAAATCCGTTGAGATGATTTTAGCGTTGGAGTTGAGGTCAAAAAAGGATTCTAGAGTCTGAGAAGTACAACCTATAGACAATATGGATTCTAACGACAATCACTAACAATTAAACGACATATAAAACGATAAGGAATAAATGTGTCCTGGCGTAAAGCAATAGTACGTGGCAGGGAAACAGTGCACTCATAGGTAATAAATGCCTATAGCATAAAATAATAAAGCAGCACAATGAAACAAGCACAGACAATTATGTAAAGTCAAGTTGATATCCCCTTCACCTCGAGCGGACCACATCCACTCGGAGCAAGTCTCCCGATCTCACACACACTAATCTTTTGTCGGGACCATCAAAGTCACACCCATCACATGGCGTTTGAGCACTAGCTAGCTAGCTAGATGCTTCGGCGACATTGATCAAACATGGTTGAGGTTAGCGGTGGCGGCTCCATCTCCATAGACGAGGACAAGCGGTACGTTTCGTGTTTCCAACTATGCTGCAACTTGATCCCTTTATTAACTTGGCATTTCAATTTGGCTTGTTTGGACTTTTTTCCTTTACCTAGGGAGTCTCCGATTGATTAAAAAACTGGGACAGAGCTAGGGATCCAGGAACATAACACACAATAAAAAACACAACACACAATGCACTCACTTTTTCTTCCACTAAAAGTTAGACTCGTTTTCGTTTTCAATTATCGGTTGATTTTTTGGATCCTTTCCAAACATGAAACTAGGAGGCCATGGCAGAAAATAGTCCAATATTGTAATTTGACGTTCAACCGTTCCTCGACTATACCTGAAGGTCACACATCGTCGACTCTCTAGAGGCCATGTCGAGAAGTGGGAAGCTGAGTCGCCTGTTGCTTCCGCGTCCTTCGTGATGAGATGTTCCGGTCACCATGACAATCAATAAGATTGATATTTGTACCATCATCAAGGACTCCGTGTCTATTAGTAATGGTAGAAACAAAATTTAGAAAACAGGTATAAATTATTATAGATATCATTATTGGTAAATATTCATATATAAATATAACTTACTAATTTCATATAGGACCCAGGTTCTACCTCTGCCCCGGACCCAAAATTTCGGGACATCCCAGATTATGATCTCTGATTTGCGTCTCAGCGATGCAGCTCACACTAATCCATTTATTTCACAGCTTTATGATCCAAAACAAATCCAGCCGGTCGGTCCATTTCCTAGGTGGGCCATTTTGAGAAGTCGGGCGAGCTTTTTCCCCCCAAAAAATCTTTTATGGATGGTTGGGCCATAAAAACTAAGATCATTTTTAATTCATTAGAAAATTAAACAGTATAATTTTCCTCCAAACACACGGTAAGACCGCTGAAGCAACAACCGGATGAATTTCTTCGAACCAATTAAACGTTTTATACGTGAGTATAAAATTGTAACATGAAATAGTGAAACCCAAGTTATATACCAAAAAAAATCTTAGTTAGAACTGAAGAAATCTTAACCGAGTGCAAGATATTTAAAATAGAAATAACAATCGCAATGATCCTAAAGGATCTCAAGTGCAAGAAACCACAAGAGGCCCATAGTGAGTGGTGTCTTCCCATTTGGTACGTCTTGATCCTATCTAGCATATACAAGTAGCAGGTCGACGGTCATTTAGCACAACCACGAAGGCGATAGTCTTCCTTGTAATAGTTCATCTGTGTCTTTTCGTTGAGAA
>JAPCYS010001477.1:0-25340 GCA_028641055.1 Alopecurus myosuroides
CCTGGTGAATAGAACTTGTTTCATCCTGGTCATCATTGTTCCCAACCGAAGACTCTCCATATTAATGTACAATCGTGGCTTCTCTAGAAACTGAGTCGGACCGCTCATCCGGCTACGGGCCAGTTTCTCCTATGAATCCGACGAAAACGTGGATTTTGTCGAAGGGGAATCGAAAACCGGACTCGACAAAGGTGAATTCTGGTCCCCACGAATCGTGGTTATAATAGTTTCCACGTCGAATATTCCTGAGTCGGTCAATTGCGAGCCTTTCAATCCATGGTAGGGATCCTTCTAAAAAAATGACGCTTCTGCAAGCTGCCCCACAGTGGGCGCCAACAGTCGTGAGGTTGTCACGGCAAGTGTACTCATGTGAGAACCAGATTGTGAGGCCATTTCTACTGAGCGAAATATCCAAAGGGTTAAGGCGGAAACGAGAGACGCGAGTTTGCCCCGGTTCGGCCCTTCTGTTGAGGGTAAAACCTACTCCTGATTTCTTACTATGGGGAAATCAAGGTCTCAATTATAAGGAGAAATCTGGCTTCCGATGTGTCAAGAGCTATTGCTATCAACTAGAAATTGTCTTTCTACGTCCCAGGGTATCGCTTTATATAGCAGACGAGCCTCCTAGGTTACAGAAGAATCTGGGTTATATCCATTGTCACAGTCCTGGCCAGAACCGGACTTCGAGTTATCATCTAGTTCATACTAAGTCCCGGATCGACCAATCCTTGTTCAGGTCGCCCTGCCGGGCATGGGCCGCCGTCCTAAGTCCTGGGCCCTCTGGCATGGTCACCTTGCTCTGATGGGTCACGCTGGGCTCTGCGGGGTCTTCCTTCGACCTTTCGGGTCTTCAAGGATTCCTCTTGGTCTTTATCCTCCAAACTGTGTGGACATAAACCGGAATTATGTTTACGAACTGGTTATGTGATAATCCGGTTCATGTGGGAGGATTCTAGGGTACCTATTATCCGTTCCCCCAACATTATCCCACATGATGTAACATCATCATGCATTGTCTGCAGAATTTATGGATATCAAATATAGCCAATGGGTCCAGGATGTATCTCTCTCTTTTTATGGAGGGGTAATTGCCATCTCAGAACATCGAGATAATATACTCCTTTAGAATTACCGTTGACTACTATTTTGTTCATCCAGTTTACGGTGTGACACTTGATAGTATCAAAGTAAAACCTCCATAATATACAATTGCATAACCGGTGAAAGGATATGTCGTAATATAACCTTATTGTAATATGTCACTAAGAACAAAAGATACCGTCATGGAATCTATTAGCATATCAACTAATAGGGTATACCCAGCCACATTGTTCCCTTTCATCAATATGCTATCCATTAATACTGACATAAACTATGTCTGTGACCAGGAAAATACGGTAATCAAGCATACAACCAGTTAGTCTGAAAAAGTATTATTAGGGTTGCATATTTATTAATGTCACTACACGTGAGTGTGAGTTTTTCTCTGAATCTCATATTCAGGAGCCACGTCAGATATAGCATAATAATATGAATCATAATTATGAAATAAATGTACAATTATAATTGCCTCTTGGACATACATCCAACAGAGAAAAGATGTCTTACCGGGCAGCGAGCTCGTCCTTCACCATCTCGTGCCAATAGGGCACTCACATGTTGTGCTCGGGGTCGCACCGCTGCTCCCATAACATGGACTGCCACACTAATTTGATATTGGCCTGTTGATTTTGTGCGTGCCACTACTGGTACCAGTGGCGTGTAAAAGTGGGAAGCACCACGAACATGTCTCCTATAAGGACATTTCCTACTAGTGGCTCTTCTCGGGTCGAAATCCGGCAAGGGGAGGTGATGCAAGAGTGCGAAGGATGGAGGGGTATGGGGAGCGATGGGAAGGCCAAAACTGCGGTGGATCTAGGCAAAGGGCAGTAGAGCTAGGAAAGATAGAGGGTATAAGTGAGAAAAACCGTAGGTTGAACGACGGCTCGGCTAGATTTAGATGATTTTGAGAGATCCGTCTCCGAGCAACTCCATTTTCGGCTCACATATGAGCTAGTTACGAGGGGTGTCGGATAGCCCGAACGTTAGACCTAAGTATGTGGGTCCAGATGGATGGTCGTTTTATTTGGGTTAAGCTGTCTGCCGGATGTCTAGTGCGGAATCGGGGGAGTCCAGATGAAGATGCTCTAAATTAGTTCCCAGTTTTTTAGACCGGTTTGGACGCCCAAACAAACATGAGAAAATGGCATGCAGACTAGAGAAAAAAAGGAGTTATTACATTAGCTTTATTTTCAAAAAAAATGGAGTCAAAAGACTCGATGGTAAATCAAAATTCTTTTTCAAACAAAAAAAAAACAATACAATCGATGCGGGTGTGGGTGTGAGCAGCACACACACAGCTCTAGCCCTCCCCCAATCACTTTTTGGTCTAAAAGGAGAACACACCGGATCAATCCCTCTACTCCTACCCCTTGCTCCTCATCCCCCATACACAAAGACCAGCCGGTTGCCACCATCCTTGCCTCTCCATCTTTTCCACAGCACTTCTCCGCCGCCAACCAGTCCACCACCCCATCGTAACCATGGTGAAGGGCGGTATCCTGGCTATGCAGATTATTGGTTACATCTTCGCCTTGGGTGAAGCCATCGCCCCAGTGTAAGTCTCTTCCCTCTAGCACACCTCCACTATACCTAGATCCAGACTTGTAGCCTAGAAAATTTCTGGAGACAAGCACCCAGCCAGCCATGGCTACGGCATGGCCACATCGAAGGGAACGGGGACGGAACAGCCGGCAGGGCCATTCGCCGGCGAATTTTCGAGCAAAAGGTGGCGTTTTTTTATTGTGAAATTGTCATTTTTGAGGTCGAAGAAGCTTCATCTCTTTCGAGCTTTCCACGCCCTCAGCAACGTCGAAGGCAACTTTGGCCCCGGCCGGCGGCCACCCCCTCCTTCGCCGTCTCCCATCCTTACGGAGGCGGACAGCCCATGGCCTCCCCAACCTCCTCTCCCTCTCTCTCCCTTTCCCTTTGCCCAAGGGAAAAGATCAACCCGCGCGGCTGGCGCGCTCGGAGGTGTACCGGGCATTCTCCGCCGTCGACATCGATGCGCTGGACGACTCTGACGAGAGACGACTCACTCGAGGACGCCGAGACGAACCAGGTGCCGTGGGAGGTGCCGAAACGCTAGGGCGGTCGCAAGAAGGCTGCTGCTCCCTCCCATGCCAGCGCTTCACCTCGAACTCCGGTGCGGAGCCATCGAGCAAGCGCTCGCCGGGGTTGTTTGCCAGTGCAGGATGGTGGTGGTGCGAGATCCAACGCTCCGCCGTTGGCTGCGCGCGGCGGCCATCCTATCGCCCCGGCCCCTGCACGCGCCCAACGCCAGGATGGTAGGCCCTCGCGGGCGGAGCGGATGGCGGCGTGCGCGTCGTGGTGGTGGATGGGCGCACCGGCGCGCGGAAAGTACTGGACTTTGTCGTCCGTCCGGTGGGGCGCCAAGTGGTACGCCCCGCAACCTCCGCGCCGACGGTGGGGGAGACGGTGTCCAGGCCGGTGCGCCCCGGTGTCTCTCCAGGTCAGCAGATGTCGGCGCGGCAGGATGAGCGCTCGGTAGTGGCAACTCTCCCACTGTTGCGACGTACGGATAGCTCTGATGGGCATGACGTGCTGGGAGCACCCCGTCCGGTGGCAATCGGCGGCGAGCTGGCCAGGCGCCTGGGTGTTCCAGCGCACGCCGGAGGTGGATGAGGCCGATGCTGCACTCTAGAACGCTGTGTTGGCGGTGATCGTGGGCAAGAAGTCCGACGTCTCAATGGTGGAGGTTGCAGAGGCGATCAACGCCATCTTCGAGATCCAGATGGAGGTTTTCACGGGCACCGGCCGGAAGCTTCCTCGTCTTTGCCACGTGAGGATAGGAGAACGGTGCGACTGTCAGTTCGTACAAACCCTGTCCTGTAGGCTGCATAGTATTGATCCATTGTCGCGACGCACGCAAGCCACAGCGAGCGGGCTGGGTGTCCTCGTCAATTTTGACATGGAGGGTTTGCCCGTGAGCTCGTTGAGCATCGCGGTCGCGGCTCCTGGGTGGAGCGCGTAGACATGGGGACCTTCAGGCTGATAGCATCGTGCTTCGACCCGGCGTTCCCCAAGGAGGTAGTTTTTCATATGGTGGAGCCTGGGCGACCACCGTCTGGGGCGGTCATGGTGGCGCCGGCGAGCACGGTCATCCCCGCCGCGGGTTCCTACGAAGATGTACCCGTGATCATCCACGGCGACCATCTCTGAATGATGGCGCGGGGTGTGAGGATGGAGGTCCCACGAGGGGTTGGCTGGTGTCGCCCCCACTAAGCATACTCGCCGGACATCCTAGACTCACTACCCGGCGGCGGCGCAAACACGGGGGCTCGGGAACGGATACCGCACCTTCCTCCAACGGGACACGTGGTGGGGCTGGCTCTCACCGGAGGGGGCCACAAACCACGTCACACTACTGGAAAATCGATCATCGCCGAGTCACACATGCTTTGCCGAGTGCCAAATCACGGGCCACTCGGCACACAGCCCTGTACGCCGACACCTGCCCAAAAAACACTCGGCAACAACGAACACTCGGCGAACCACGACTATGCCGAGTGTGCCCTGCACGCGACACTCGGCGTAGAGTAAACACTCGGCGTAGAACGTTTGTGCCGAGTGTCCCGTGCAGAGCATACTCGGCGTAAACATATACGACGGCGAACCAGAAGCAAACACTCGGCAAAAACGAGACACTCGGCACACATCCTTGACACGTGGCGAACGTTCCGACCGTGATGGAACGGTGGCGGGGGTTCGCCGAGTGTTTTCGTAACGGTGACTCGGCAAACTAGGCATCTTTGCCGAGTGCCGTCGTACACCACTCGGCAAACTAGGCTCTGAAAATTTCGTGGCTTCGCGCCAACTCTTCCCGCGTGATTTTTCGAATCTTTGCCGAGTGTCTAGTGTGGTACTCGGCAAACAAATGCTCCCTCGAAAGATTTTCACTTCGCGCCAACTCCTCCCGCGCAGTTTATAGCTTTGCCGAGTGTCTCGTGATATGACACTCGGCAAAGAAGTGAAACAAGCACACAATCCGTGTGCCTACCTTTGATCCACCGGCTCACAATCACCTGAAAGATCCAACGGCTCCGAAGACCTCGAAGAAAACACACGATCCGTGTGCTTCTTCTCACTATATAAACACATGCATCTAGCTCGTTATCACATATCTACAACCCAGCACACTCTTCCATTTCTTCGCGCCAACTCTTCCATGTCTTCCACCGTACCCACTTTAACCTACTCGGAGGCGGAGGAGCTCTGCGCCTCAAACTACCCCTGCCCTCCCGGGTACGGCGTCCCCGCCGGGTGGATGCTGAGCGTCGGAGGCGTGCCGGTCCCTCCTGTCCCTCGAGGTCTGGCGCGCCGGGCGATACTACTTCGAGCTGACACCGGAGCAGCGGACGTATCCCCAATGGAATCCCAACTACCGCGCAGGTTGGGACGTCTTCTTCTTCAATCGGCGTGAGAGGGCGCTCGCCAGGTACGAGGAAGAAGGCCCGCCTCCTTCGAACTTCAACGAGGCTGGTCGTCGGCTGTGGTGGCGCGGCCGGACTCTCCAGGGCGTCATGAACTACATAAGGAACGGCGATAACCCCCGCCTGCGCTACCCGCAGTCCAGGCGTGCTCCCCCATCTGACGACAGCGACGACGGCGGCGGCGACTTCGACGACTACGAGTACATGTATTATACGCCTAGGCAGGAGTATGACTAGACCTGAGCCAGAAGATGGCTGGGACAAATGGTTTGTCCATGTATCCTAGAATGTTTAGATCCACGTACTGTCGTGTATCCCGCTTCCTTCGAATTTCAATCTAGTCGTAAAATTCAAAAATAATCGTAGTGGTGTGTGTTCAAGTGTCATGTTAGTCCCAAGGACACCCTTGACACATGGCATGGCAAAACATTGGTTTAGGTGGGATCCCGACGCTCCGGGTCCCCTCTCCGGAGATACCCTAGCCCCGGTGTAGAAAAAGACGGAACCGGCGTCTAGCCCCCTCTGCGTGAGCCGGAAGTGGGTAGCAAAGTGGAACTATTTGGTTGGTTGTGTCATGGCGGGGGCGGCAGCGGCGACACGCGCGGCGCGACGATTGGCCGGCCAGGCTATAAAAATGGTGCCCGCCCCCTCCCCGTACGCACAGTCTCGACTCTCTCCTCGCCGTTCTTTCCCCACCCTCGAACCTCGCCGCAATGGAGAACCTCTGGGACGCGTGGCCCGAGAACGTCGAGCTGCCGCCAGCGCAGCAAGCGGCGCTGGAGCCGCATGTGGTGGCGCCGGAGCCGGTGGCGCCGGAGCAGCCACCCGAGTACGACGAGGCGCGAGAAGCGCGGCGAGCCGCCCGCCACTGGAGACGCGAGGTGAGGAGGCAGCCAGTGTGGCCCGAGCAGCACGCCGGGCTGCACTCGTTCGAGACCTCGCAGAACGAGGAAGCGTACCGCGAGGTGCGCGGCGTCCTCGAGCAGGCCGCGGCGGCGGCGGAGGCGGCCGCCGTTCGTGCCTCCCTGGAGACGCACCAGCGGGAGGAGGCGGCGCGAGCGGTGCGCCGCCAGATGGCCCAGCGCGCTGCCCTCTACGAGGCCGACCGGCAGGCTGCGCTGCAGAGTGAGCGGCGGCGCAACCGCCCGCCCTCCGAGCAGGCGCAACTGCACCGGCTGCGCCTGCAGGCCCGAGCGGAGCGGGCGGAGCAACGCCGTCTCGCCGCGGCGAGCCAGGACGAAGCCGGCCCCTCCAACCAGCACCGCCACGACGACGTCGCTGATGAAGACGACGATGCGTAGGCGTAGGGGCAGTCATCGAGTAGTTTAAATCTCCTATGTTTTTAGTTGAAATTTTTCGTACTAGCTTAAATTCGCGCCGAATATGTACGCACTTTCCGAATTTCAATAAAATTTCGCCTGTTTTCATTTTGCGTTTGTTTGGGCCGCTTAGTCCCAAGGGACACCCTTGACAATGGTAGGGCCCACCTACTTGCAAGATTCCCCCCGTTACGTCAGATCCGGAGTTTCGGGTGTGAGCAGTCCTGGAACCCGCGAGAGAGAATCCGACGTCGGTGAGGCCCCGGCACAGAGAGTGATGCTATCTTTGGAACACAACACCCATGATACAATCTAGCACACATGGCATGGCAAAACATTGGTTTAGGTGGGATCCCGACGCTCCGGGTCCCCTCTCCGGAGATACACTAGCCCCGGTGTAGAAAAAGACGGAACCGGCGTCTAGCCCCCTCTGCGTGAGCCGGAAGTGGGTAGCAAAGTGGAACTAGTTGCTTGGTTGTGTCATGTTAGTCCCAAGGGACACCCTTGACAATGGTAGGGCCCACCTACTGCAAGATTCCCCCCGTTACGTCAGATCCGGGAGTTTCGGGGTGTGAGCAGTCCTGGAACCCGAGAGAGAGAATCCGACGTCGGTGAGGCCCCGGCACAGAGAGTGATGCTATCTTTGGAACACAACACACTGATACAATCTAACACACATGGCATGGCAAAACATTGGTTTAGGTGGGATCCCGACGCTCCGGGTCCCCTCTCCGGAGATACACTAGCCCCGGTGTAGAAAAAGACGGAACCGGCGTCTAGCCCCCCTGCGTGAGCCGGAAGTGGGTAGCAAAGTGGAACTAGTTGCTTGGTTGTGTCATGTTAGTCCCAAGGGACACCCTTGACAATGGTAGGGCCCACCTACATGCAAGATTCCCCCCTTACGTCAGATCCGGGAGTTTCGGGGTGTGAGCAGTCCTGGAACCCGAGAGAGAGAATCCGACGTCGGTGAGGCCCCGGCACAGAGAGTGATGCTATCTTTGGAACACAACACACTTGATACAATCTAGCACACATGGCATGGCAAAACATTGGTTTAGGTGGGATCCCGACGCTCCGGTCCCCTCTCCGGAGATACACTAGCCCCGGTGTAGAAAAAGACGGAACCGGCGTCTAGCCCCCTCTGCGTGAGCCGGAAGTGGGTAGCAAAGTGGAACTAGTTGCTTGGTTGTGTCATGTTAGTCCCAAGGAACACACTTGACAATGGTAGGGCCCACCTACATGCAAGATTCCCCCCGTTACGTCAGATCCGGAGTTTCGGGGTGTGAGCAGTCCTGGAACCCGCGAGAGAGAAACCGACGTCGGTGAGGCCCCGGCACAGAGAGTGATGCTATCTTTGGCACACAACACCCATGATACAATCTAACACACATGGCATGGCAAAACATTGGTTTAGGTGGGATCCCGACGCTCCGGGTCCCCTCTCCGGAGATACACTAGCCCCGGTGTAGAAAAAGACGGAACCGGCGTCTAGCCCCCTCTGCGTGAGCCGGAAGTGGGTAGCAAAGTGGAACTAGTTGCTTGGTTGTGTCATGTTAGTCCCAAGGAACACACTTGACAATGGTAGGGCCCACCTACATGCAAGATTCCCCCCGTTACGTCAGATCCGGGAGTTTCGGGGTGTGAGCAGTCCTGGAACCCGCGAGAGAGAAACCGACGTCGGTGAGGCCCCGGCACAGAGAGTGATGCTATCTTTGGAACACAACACACTTGATACAATCTAGCACACATGGCATGGCAAAACATTGGTTTAGGTGGGATCCCGACGCTCCGGGTCCCCTCTCCGGAGATACACTAGCCCCGGTGTAGAAAAAGACGAACCGGCGTCTAGCCCCCTCTGCGTGAGCCGGAAGTGGGTAGCAAAGTGGAACTAGTTGCTTGGTTGTGTCATGTTAGTCCCAAGGGACACCCTTGACAATGGTAGGGCCCACCTACTGCAAGATTCCCCCCGTTACGTCAGATCCGGGAGTTTCGGGGTGTGAGCAGTCCTGGAACCCGAGAGAGAGAATCCGACGTCGGTGAGGCCCCGGCACAGAGAGTGATGCTATCTTTGGAACACAACACACTTGATACAATCTAGCACACATGGCATGGCAAAACATTGGTTTAGGTGGGATCCCGACGCTCCGGGTCCCCTCTCCGGAGATACACTAGCCCCGGTGTAGAAAAAGACGGAACCGGCGTCTAGCCCCCTCTGCGTGAGCCGGAAGTGGGTAGCAAAGTGGAACTAGTTGCTTGGTTGTGTCATGTTAGTCCCAAGGACACCTTGACAATGGTAGGGCCCACCTACTGCAAGATTCCCCCCGTTACGTCAGATCCGGGAGTTTCGGGTGTGAGCAGTCCTGGAACCCGCGAGAGAGAAACCGACGTCGGTGAGGCCCCGGCACAGAGAGTGATGCTATCTTTGGCACCCAACACCCATGATACAATCTAGCACACATGGCATGGCAAAACATTGGTTTAGGTGGGATCCCGACGCTCCGGGTCCCCTCTCCGGAGATACACTAGCCCCGGTGTAGAAAAAGACGGAACCGGCGTCTAGCCCCCTCTGCGTGAGCCGGAAGTGGGTAGCAAAGTGGAACTAGTTGCTTGGTTGTGTCATGTTAGTCCCAAGGAACACACTTGACAATGGTAGGGCCCACCTACATGCAAGATTCCCCCCGTTACGTCAGATCCGGGAGTTTCGGGGTGTGAGCAGTCCTGGAACCCGCGAGAGAGAAACCGACGTCGGTGAGGCCCCGGCACAGAGAGTGATGCTATCTTTGGCACCAACACCCATGATACAATCTAACACACATGGCATGGCAAAACATTGGTTTAGGTGGGATCCCGACGCTCCGGGTCCCCTCTCCGGAGATACACTAGCCCCGGTGTAGAAAAAGACGGAACCGGCGTCCAGCCCCCCTGCGTGAGCCGGAAGTGGGTAGCAAAGTGGAACTAGTTGCTTGGTTGTGTCATGTTAGTCCCAAGGACACCCTTGACAATGGTAGGGCCCACCTACATGCAAGATTCCCCCCGTTACGTCAGATCCGGGAGTTTCGGGGTGTGAGCAGTCCTGGAACCCGCGAGAGAGAATCCGACGTCGGTGAGGCCCCGGCACAGAGAGTGATGCTATCTTTGGAACACAACACCCATGATACAATCTAACACACATGGCATGGCAAAACATTGGTTTAGGTGGGATCCCGACGCTCCGGGTCCCCTCTCCGGAGATACACTAGCCCCGGTGTAGAAAAAGACGGAACCGGCGTCTAGCCCCCTCTGCGTGAGCCGGAAGTGGGTAGCAAAGTGGAACTAGTTGCTTGGTTGTGTCATGTTAGTCCCAAGGACACCCTTGACAATGGTAGGGCCCACCTACTTGCAAGATTCCCCCCGTTACGTCAGATCCGGGAGTTTCGGGGTGTGAGCAGTCCTGGAACCCGAGAGAGAAATCCGACGTCGGTGAGGCCCCGGCACAGAGAGTGATGCTATCTTTGGCACCAACACCCATGATACAATCTAACACACATGGCATGGCAAAACATTGGTTTAGGTGGGATCCCGACGCTCCGGGTCCCCTCTCCGGAGATACACTAGCCCCGGTGTAGAAAAAGACGGAACCGGCGTCTAGCCCCCTCTGCGTGAGCCGGAAGTGGGTAGCAAAGTGGAACTAGTTGCTTGGTTGTGTCATGTTAGTCCCAAGGGACACCCTTGACAATGGTAGGGCCCACCTACTTGCAAGATTCCCCCCGTTACGTCAGATCCGGGAGTTTCGGGGTGTGAGCAGTCCTGGAACCCGAGAGAGAGAATCCGACGTCGGTGAGGCCCCGGCACAGAGAGTGATGCTATCTTTGGAACACAACACATGATACAATCTAGCACACATGGCATGGCAAAACATTGGTTTAGGTGGGATCCCGACGCTCCGGGTCCCCTCTCCGGAGATACACTAGCCCCGGTGTAGAAAAAGACGGAACCGGCGTCTAGCCCCCTCTGCGTGAGCCGGAAGTGGGTAGCAAAGTGGAACTAGTTGCTTGGTTGTGTCATGTTAGTCCCAAGGGACACCTTGACAATGGTAGGGCCCACCTACTTGCAAGATTCCCCCCGTTACGTCAGATCCGGGAGTTTCGGGGTGTGAGCAGTCCTGGAACCCGAGAGAGAGAATCCGACGTCGGTGAGGCCCCGGCACAGAGAGTGATGCTATCTTTGGAACACAACACCCATGATACAATCTAGCACACATGGCATGGCAAAACATTGGTTTAGGTGGGATCCCGACGCTCCGGGTCCCCTCTCCGGAGATACACTAGCCCCGGTGTAGAAAAAGACGGAACCGGCGTCTAGCCCCCTCTGCGTGAGCCGGAAGTGGGTAGCAAAGTGGAACTAGTTGCTTGGTTGTGTCATGTTAGTCCCAAGGAACACACTTGACAATGGTAGGGCCCACCTACATGCAAGATTCCCCCCGTTACGTCAGATCCGGGAGTTTCGGGGTGTGAGCAGTCCTGGAACCCGAGAGAGAAACCGACGTCGGTGAGGCCCCGGCACAGAGAGTGATGCTATCTTTGGCACCCAACACCCATGATACAATCTAGCACACATGGCATGGCAAAACATTGGTTTAGGTGGGATCCCGACGCTCCGGGTCCCCTCTCCGGAGATACACTAGCCCCGGTGTAGAAAAAGACGGAACCGGCGTCTAGCCCCCTCTGCGTGAGCCGGAAGTGGGTAGCAAAGTGGAACTAGTTGCTTGGTTGTGTCATGTTAGTCCCAAGGAACACCTTGACAATGGTAGGGCCCACCTACATGCAAGATTCCCCCCGTTACGTCAGATCCGGGAGTTTCGGGGTGTGAGCAGTCCTGGAACCCGCGAGAGAGAAACCGACGTCGGTGAGGCCCCGGCACAGAGAGTGATGCTATCTTTGGCACCCAACACCCATGATACAATCTAGCACACATGGCATGGCAAAACATTGGTTTAGGTGGGATCCCGACGCTCCGGGTCCCCTCTCCGGAGATACACTAGCCCCGGTGTAGAAAAAGACGGAACCGGCGTCCAGCCCCCCTGCGTGAGCCGGAAGTGGGTAGCAAAGTGGAACTAGTTGCTTGGTTGTGTCATGTTAGTCCCAAGGACACCTTGACAATGGTAGGGCCCACCTACATGCAAGATTCCCCCCGTTACGTCAGATCCGGGAGTTTCGGGGTGAGCAGTCCTGGAACCCGAGAGAGAGAATCCGACGTCGGTGAGGCCCCGGCACAGAGAGTGATGCTATCTTTGGAACACAACACCCATGATACAATCTAGCACACATGGCATGGCAAAACATTGGTTTAGGTGGGATCCCGACGCTCCGGGTCCCCTCTCCGGAGATACACTAGCCCCGGTGTAGAAAAAGACGGAACCGGCGTCTAGCCCCCTCTGCGTGAGCCGGAAGTGGGTAGCAAAGTGGAACTAGTTGCTTGGTTGTGTCATGTTAGTCCCAAGGACACCCTTGACAATGGTAGGGCCCACCTACTGCAAGATTCCCCCCGTTACGTCAGATCCGGGAGTTTCGGGGTGTGAGCAGTCCTGGAACCCGCGAGAGAGAATCCGACGTCGGTGAGGCCCCGGCACAGAGAGTGATGCTATCTTTGGCACCAACACCCATGATACAATCTAACACACATGGCATGGAAAACATTGGTTTAGGTGGGATCCCGACGCTCCGGGTCCCCTCTCCGGAGATACACTAGCCCCGGTGTAGAAAAAGACGGAACCGGCGTCTAGCCCCCTCTGCGTGAGCCGGAAGTGGGTAGCAAAGTGGAACTAGTTGCTTGGTTGTGTCATGTTAGTCCCAAGGGACACCCTTGACAATGGTAGGGCCCACCTACTTGCAAGATTCCCCCCGTTACGTCAGATCCGGGAGTTTCGGGTGTGAGCAGTCCTGGAACCCGAGAGAGAGAATCCGACGTCGGTGAGGCCCCGGCACAGAGAGTGATGCTATCTTTGGAACACAACACACTGATACAATCTAGCACACATGGCATGGCAAAACATTGGTTTAGGTGGGATCCCGACGCTCCGGGTCCCCTCTCCGGAGATACACTAGCCCCGGTGTAGAAAAAGACGGAACCGGCGTCTAGCCCCCTCTGCGTGAGCCGGAAGTGGGTAGCAAAGTGGAACTAGTTGCTTGGTTGTGTCATGTTAGTCCCAAGGGACACCCTTGACAATGGTAGGGCCCACCTACTTGCAAGATTCCCCCCGTTACGTCAGATCCGGGAGTTTCGGGGTGTGAGCAGTCCTGGAACCCGAGAGAGAGAATCCGACGTCGGTGAGGCCCCGGCACAGAGAGTGATGCTATCTTTGGAACACAACACCCATGATACAATCTAGCACACATGGCATGGCAAAACATTGGTTTAGGTGGGATCCCGACGCTCCGGGTCCCCTCTCCGGAGATACACTAGCCCCGGTGTAGAAAAAGACGGAACCGGCGTCTAGCCCCCTCTGCGTGAGCCGGAAGTGGGTAGCAAAGTGGAACTAGTTGCTTGGTTGTGTCATGTTAGTCCCAAGGAACACACTTGACAATGGTAGGGCCCACCTACATGCAAGATTCCCCCCGTTACGTCAGATCCGGGAGTTTCGGGGTGAGCAGTCCTGGAACCCGCGAGAGAGAATCCGACGTCGGTGAGGCCCCGGCACAGAGAGTGATGCTATCTTTGGCACCCAACACCCATGATACAATCTAGCACACATGGCATGGCAAAACATTGGTTTAGGTGGGATCCCGACGCTCCGGGTCCCCTCTCCGGAGATACACTAGCCCCGGTGTAGAAAAAGACGGAACCGGCGTCTAGCCCCCTCTGCGTGAGCCGGAAGTGGGTAGCAAAGTGGAACTAGTTGCTTGGTTGTGTCATGTTAGTCCCAAGGAACACACTTGACAATGGTAGGGCCCACCTACATGCAAGATTCCCCCCGTTACGTCAGATCCGGGAGTTTCGGGGTGAGCAGTCCTGGAACCCGCGAGAGAGAAACCGACGTCGGTGAGGCCCCGGCACAGAGAGTGATGCTATCTTTGGAACACAACACCCATGATACAATCTAACACACATGGCATGGCAAAACATTGGTTTAGGTGGGATCCCGACGCTCCGGGTCCCCTCTCCGGAGATACACTAGCCCCGGTGTAGAAAAAGACGGAACCGGTCTAGCCCCCCTGCGTGAGCCGGAAGTGGGTAGCAAAGTGGAACTAGTTGCTTGGTTGTGTCATGTTAGTCCCAAGGGACACCCTTGACAATGGTAGGGCCCACCTACTTGCAAGATTCCCCCCGTTACGTCAGATCCGGGAGTTTCGGGGTGTGAGCAGTCCTGGAACCCGAGAGAGAGAATCCGACGTCGGTGAGGCCCCGGCACAGAGAGTGATGCTATCTTTGGAACACAACACCCATGATACAATCTAGCACACATGGCATGGCAAAACATTGGTTTAGGTGGGATCCCGACGCTCCGGGTCCCCTCTCCGGAGATACACTAGCCCCGGTGTAGAAAAAGACGGAACCGGCGTCTAGCCCCCTCTGCGTGAGCCGGAAGTGGGTAGCAAAGTGGAACTAGTTGCTTGGTTGTGTCATGTTAGTCCCAAGGGACACCCTTGACAATGGTAGGGCCCACCTACTTGCAAGATTCCCCCCGTTACGTCAGATCCGGGAGTTTCGGGGTGTGAGCAGTCCTGGAACCCGAGAGAGAGAATCCGACGTCGGTGAGGCCCCGGCACAGAGAGTGATGCTATCTTTGGAACACAACACACTTGATACAATCTAGCACACATGGCATGGCAAAACATTGGTTTAGGTGGGATCCCGACGCTCCGGGTCCCCTCTCCGGAGATACACTAGCCCCGGTGTAGAAAAAGACGGAACCGGCGTCTAGCCCCCTCTGCGTGAGCCGGAAGTGGGTAGCAAAGTGGAACTAGTTGCTTGGTTGTGTCATGTTAGTCCCAAGGACACCCTTGACAATGGTAGGGCCCACCTACATGCAAGATTCCCCCCGTTACGTCAGATCCGGGAGTTTCGGGGTGTGAGCAGTCCTGGAACCCGAGAGAGAATCCGACGTCGGTGAGGCCCCGGCACAGAGAGTGATGCTATCTTTGGCACAACACCCATGATACAATCTAGCACACATGGCATGGCAAAACATTGGTTTAGGTGGGATCCCGACGCTCCGGGTCCCCTCTCCGGAGATACACTAGCCCCGGTGTAGAAAAAGACGGAACCGGCGTCTAGCCCCCTCTGCGTGAGCCGGAAGTGGGTAGCAAAGTGGAACTAGTTGCTTGGTTGTGTCATGTTAGTCCCAAGGGACACCCTTGACAATGGTAGGGCCCACCTACATGCAAGATTCCCCCCGTTACGTCAGATCCGGGAGTTTCGGGGTGTGAGCAGTCCTGGAACCCGAGAGAGAGAATCCGACGTCGGTGAGGCCCCGGCACAGAGAGTGATGCTATCTTTGGAACACAACACCCATGATACAATCTAGCACACATGGCATGGCAAAACATTGGTTTAGGTGGGATCCCGACGCTCCGGGTCCCCTCTCCGGAGATACACTAGCCCCGGTGTAGAAAAAGACGGAACCGGCGTCTAGCCCCCTCTGCGTGAGCCGGAAGTGGGTAGCAAAGTGGAACTAGTTGCTTGGTTGTGTCATGTTAGTCCCAAGGACACCCTTGACAATGGTAGGGCCCACCTACATGCAAGATTCCCCCCGTTACGTCAGATCCGGGAGTTTCGGGGTGTGAGCAGTCCTGGAACCCGAGAGAGAGAATCCGACGTCGGTGAGGCCCCGGCACAGAGAGTGATGCTATCTTTGGCACAACACATGATACAATCTAGCACACATGGCATGGCAAAACATTGGTTTAGGTGGGATCCCGACGCTCCGGGTCCCCTCTCCGGAGATACACTAGCCCCGGTGTAGAAAAAGACGGAACCGGCGTCTAGCCCCCTCTGCGTGAGCCGGAAGTGGGTAGCAAAGTGGAACTAGTTGCTTGGTTGTGTCATGTTAGTCCCAAGGAACACACTTGACAATGGTAGGGCCCACCTACATGCAAGATTCCCCCCGTTACGTCAGATCCGGGAGTTTCGGGGTGTGAGCAGTCCTGGAACCCGCGAGAGAGAACCGACGTCGGTGAGGCCCCGGCACAGAGAGTGATGCTATCTTTGGCACACAACACCCATGATACAATCTAACACACATGGCATGGCAAAACATTGGTTTAGGTGGGATCCCGACGCTCCGGGTCCCCTCTCCGGAGATACACTAGCCCCGGTGTAGAAAAAGACGGAACCGGCGTCTAGCCCCCTCTGCGTGAGCCGGAAGTGGGTAGCAAAGTGGAACTAGTTGCTTGGTTGTGTCATGTTAGTCCCAAGGGACACCCTTGACAATGGTAGGGCCCACCTACTTGCAAGATTCCCCCCGTTACGTCAGATCCGGGAGTTTCGGGGTGTGAGCAGTCCTGGAACCCGAGAGAGAGAATCCGACGTCGGTGAGGCCCCGGCACAGAGAGTGATGCTATCTTTGGAACACAACACCTTTACAATCTACACACATGGCATGGCAAAACATTGGTTTAGGTGGGATCCCGACGCTCCGGGTCCCCTCTCCGGAGATACACTAGCCCCGGTGTAGAAAAAGACGGAACCGGCGTCTAGCCCCCTCTGCGTGAGCCGGAAGTGGGTAGCAAAGTGGAACTAGTTGCTTGGTTGTGTCATGTTAGTCCCAAGGAACACACTTGACAATGGTAGGGCCCACCTACATGCAAGATTCCCCCCGTTACGTCAGATCCGGGAGTTTCGGGGTGTGAGCAGTCCTGGAACCCGAGAGAGAAACCGACGTCGGTGAGGCCCCGGCACAGAGAGTGATGCTATCTTTGGCACCCAACACCCATGATACAATCTAACACACATGGCATGGCAAAACATTGGTTTAGGTGGGATCCCGACGCTCCGGGTCCCCTCTCCGGAGATACACTAGCCCCGGTGTAGAAAAAGACGGAACCGGCGTCTAGCCCCCTCTGCGTGAGCCGGAAGTGGGTAGCAAAGTGGAACTAGTTGCTTGGTTGTGTCATGTTAGTCCCAAGGACACACTTGACAATGGTAGGGCCCACCTACATGCAAGATTCCCCCCGTTACGTCAGATCCGGGAGTTTCGGGGTGAGCAGTCCTGGAACCCGAGAGAGAAACCGACGTCGGTGAGGCCCCGGCACAGAGAGTGATGCTATCTTTGGCACCCAACACCCATGATACAATCTAGCACACATGGCATGGCAAAACATTGGTTTAGGTGGGATCCCGACGCTCCGGGTCCCCTCTCCGGAGATACACTAGCCCCGGTGTAGAAAAAGACGGAACCGGCGTCTAGCCCCCCTGCGTGAGCCGGAAGTGGGTAGCAAAGTGGAACTAGTTGCTTGGTTGTGTCATGTTAGTCCCAAGGGACACCCTTGACAATGGTAGGGCCACCTACATGCAAGATTCCCCCCGTTACGTCAGATCCGGGAGTTTCGGGTGTGAGCAGTCCTGGAACCCGAGAGAGAGAATCCGACGTCGGTGAGGCCCCGGCACAGAGAGTGATGCTATCTTTGGAACACAACACCCATGATACAATCTAGCACACATGGCATGGCAAAACATTGGTTTAGGTGGGATCCCGACGCTCCGGGTCCCCTCTCCGGAGATACACTAGCCCCGGTGTAGAAAAAGACGGAACCGGCGTCTAGCCCCCTCTGCGTGAGCCGGAAGTGGGTAGCAAAGTGGAACTAGTTGCTTGGTTGTGTCATGTTAGTCCCAAGGGACACCCTTGACAATGGTAGGGCCCACCTACTGCAAGATTCCCCCCGTTACGTCAGATCCGGGAGTTTCGGGGTGTGAGCAGTCCTGGAACCCGAGAGAGAGAATCCGACGTCGGTGAGGCCCCGGCACAGAGAGTGATGCTATCTTTGGCACACAACACCCATGATACAATCTAACACACATGGCATGGCAAAACATTGGTTTAGGTGGGATCCCGACGCTCCGGGTCCCCTCTCCGGAGATACACTAGCCCCGGTGTAGAAAAAGACGGAACCGGCGTCTAGCCCCCTCTGCGTGAGCCGGAAGTGGGTAGCAAAGTGGAACTAGTTGCTTGGTTGTGTCATGTTAGTCCCAAGGGACACCCTTGACAATGGTAGGGCCCACCTACTTGCAAGATTCCCCCCGTTACGTCAGATCCGGGAGTTTCGGGGTGAGCAGTCCTGGAACCCGAGAGAGAGAATCCGACGTCGGTGAGGCCCCGGCACAGAGAGTGATGCTATCTTTGGACACAACACATGATACAATCTAGCACACATGGCATGGCAAAACATTGGTTTAGGTGGGATCCCGACGCTCCGGGTCCCCTCTCCGGAGATACACTAGCCCCGGTGTAGAAAAAGACGGAACCGGCGTCTAGCCCCCTCTGCGTGAGCCGGAAGTGGGTAGCAAAGTGGAACTAGTTGCTTGGTTGTGTCATGTTAGTCCCAAGGACACCCTTGACAATGGTAGGGCCCACCTACTTGCAAGATTCCCCCCGTTACGTCAGATCCGGGAGTTTCGGGGTGTGAGCAGTCCTGGAACCCGAGAGAGAATCCGACGTCGGTGAGGCCCCGGCACAGAGAGTGATGCTATCTTTGGCACAACACCCATGATACAATCTAGCACACATGGCATGGCAAAACATTGGTTTAGGTGGGATCCCGACGCTCCGGGTCCCCTCTCCGGAGATACACTAGCCCCGGTGTAGAAAAAGACGGAACCGGCGTCTAGCCCCCTCTGCGTGAGCCGGAAGTGGGTAGCAAAGTGGAACTAGTTGCTTGGTTGTGTCATGTTAGTCCCAAGGACACCCTTGACAATGGTAGGGCCCACCTACATGCAAGATTCCCCCCGTTACGTCAGATCCGGGAGTTTCGGGTGTGAGCAGTCCTGGAACCCGAGAGAGAAACCGACGTCGGTGAGGCCCCGGCACAGAGAGTGATGCTATCTTTGGCACCCAACACCCATGATACAATCTAGCACACATGGCATGGCAAAACATTGGTTTAGGTGGGATCCCGACGCTCCGGGTCCCCTCTCCGGAGATACACTAGCCCCGGTGTAGAAAAAGACGGAACCGGCGTCTAGCCCCCTCTGCGTGAGCCGGAAGTGGGTAGCAAAGTGGAACTAGTTGCTTGGTTGTGTCATGTTAGTCCCAAGGACACTTGACAATGGTAGGGCCCACCTACATGCAAGATTCCCCCCGTTACGTCAGATCCGGGAGTTTCGGGGTGTGAGCAGTCCTGGAACCCGCGAGAGAGAATCCGACGTCGGTGAGGCCCCGGCACAGAGAGTGATGCTATCTTTGGCACACACACACCCATGATACAATCTAACACACATGGCATGGCAAAACATTGGTTTAGGTGGGATCCCGACGCTCCGGGTCCCCTCTCCGGAGATACACTAGCCCCGGTGTAGAAAAAGACGGAACCGGCGTCTAGCCCCCTCTGCGTGAGCCGGAAGTGGGTAGCAAAGTGGAACTAGTTGCTTGGTTGTGTCATGTTAGTCCCAAGGGACACCCTTGACAATGGTAGGGCCCACCTACTTGCAAGATTCCCCCCGTTACGTCAGATCCGGGAGTTTCGGGGTGTGAGCAGTCCTGGAACCCGAGAGAGAGAATCCGACGTCGGTGAGGCCCCGGCACAGAGAGTGATGCTATCTTTGGAACACAACACATGATACAATCTAGCACACATGGCATGGCAAAACATTGGTTTAGGTGGGATCCCGACGCTCCGGGTCCCCTCTCCGGAGATACACTAGCCCCGGTGTAGAAAAAGACGGAACCGGCGTCTAGCCCCCTCTGCGTGAGCCGGAAGTGGGTAGCAAAGTGGAACTAGTTGCTTGGTTGTGTCATGTTAGTCCCAAGGGACACCCTTGACAATGGTAGGGCCCACCTACTTGCAAGATTCCCCCCGTTACGTCAGATCCGGGAGTTTCGGGGTGTGAGCAGTCCTGGAACCCGAGAGAGAATCCGACGTCGGTGAGGCCCCGGCACAGAGAGTGATGCTATCTTTGGCACACAACACCCATGATACAATCTAGCACACATGGCATGGCAAAACATTGGTTTAGGTGGGATCCCGACGCTCCGGGTCCCCTCTCCGGAGATACACTAGCCCCGGTGTAGAAAAAGACGGAACCGGCGTCCAGCCCCCCTGCGTGAGCCGGAAGTGGGTAGCAAAGTGGAACTAGTTGCTTGGTTGTGTCATGTTAGTCCCAAGGAACACACTTGACAATGGTAGGGCCCACCTACATGCAAGATTCCCCCCGTTACGTCAGATCCGGGAGTTTCGGGGTGTGAGCAGTCCTGGAACCCGCGAGAGAGAATCCGACGTCGGTGAGGCCCCGGCACAGAGAGTGATGCTATCTTTGGCACACAACACCCATGATACAATCTAACACACACATGGCATGGCAAAACATTGGTTTAGGTGGGATCCCGACGCTCCGGGTCCCCTCCGGAGATACACTAGCCCCGGTGTAGAAAAAGACGGAACCGGCGTCTAGCCCCCTCTGCGTGAGCCGGAAGTGGGTAGCAAAGTGGAACTAGTTGCTTGGTTGTGTCATGTTAGTCCCAAGGGACACCCTTGACAATGGTAGGGCCCACCTACTTGCAAGATTCCCCCCGTTACGTCAGATCCGGGAGTTTCGGGGTGTGAGCAGTCCTGGAACCCGAGAGAGAGAATCCGACGTCGGTGAGGCCCCGGCACAGAGAGTGATGCTATCTTTGGAACACAACACCCATGATACAATCTAGCACACATGGCATGGCAAAACATTGGTTTAGGTGGGATCCCGACGCTCCGGGTCCCCTCTCCGGAGATACACTAGCCCCGGTGTAGAAAAAGACGGAACCGGCGTCTAGCCCCCTCTGCGTGAGCCGGAAGTGGGTAGCAAAGTGGAACTAGTTGCTTGGTTGTGTCATGTTAGTCCCAAGGACACCCTTGACAATGGTAGGGCCCACCTACTTGCAAGATTCCCCCCGTTACGTCAGATCCGGGAGTTTCGGGGTGTGAGCAGTCCTGGAACCCGAGAGAGAATCCGACGTCGGTGAGGCCCCGGCACAGAGAGTGATGCTATCTTTGGCACACAACACCCATGATACAATCTAACACACATGGCATGGCAAAACATTGGTTTAGGTGGGATCCCGACGCTCCGGGTCCCCTCTCCGGAGATACACTAGCCCCGGTGTAGAAAAAGACGGAACCGGCGTCTAGCCCCCTCTGCGTGAGCCGGAAGTGGGTAGCAAAGTGGAACTAGTTGCTTGGTTGTGTCATGTTAGTCCCAAGGACACACTTGACAATGGTAGGGCCCACCTACATGCAAGATTCCCCCCGTTACGTCAGATCCGGGAGTTTCGGGGTGTGAGCAGTCCTGGAACCCGCGAGAGAGAAACCGACGTCGGTGAGGCCCCGGCACAGAGAGTGATGCTATCTTGGCACCCAACACCCATGATACAATCTAACACATGGCATGGCAAAACATTGGTTTAGGTGGGATCCCGACGCTCCGGGTCCCCTCTCGGAGATACACTAGCCCCGGTGTAGAAAAAGACGGAACCGGCGTCTAGCCCCCCTGCGTGAGCCGGAAGTGGGTAGCAAAGTGGAACTAGTTGCTTGGTTGTGTCATGTTAGTCCCAAGGGACACCCTTGACAATGGTAGGGCCCACCTACTTGCAAGATTCCCCCCGTTACGTCAGATCCGGGAGTTTCGGGTGTGAGCAGTCCTGGAACCCGAGAGAGAATCCGACGTCGGTGAGGCCCCGGCACAGAGAGTGATGCTATCTTTGGACACAACACCCATGATACAATCTAGCACACATGGCATGGCAAAACATTGGTTTAGGTGGGATCCCGACGCTCCGGGTCCCCTCTCCGGAGATACACTAGCCCCGGTGTAGAAAAAGACGGAACCGGCGTCTAGCCCCCTCTGCGTGAGCCGGAAGTGGGTAGCAAAGTGGAACTAGTTGCTTGTGTCATGTTAGTCCCAAGGGACACCCTTGACAATGGTAGGGCCCACCTACTGCAAGATTCCCCCCGTTACGTCAGATCCGGGAGTTTCGGGGTGTGAGCAGTCCTGGAACCCGAGAGAGAGAATCCGACGTCGGTGAGGCCCCGGCACAGAGAGTGATGCTATCTTTGGCACCAACACCCATGATACAATCTAACACACATGGCATGGCAAAACATTGGTTTAGGTGGGATCCCGACGCTCCGGGTCCCCTCTCCGGAGATACACTAGCCCCGGTGTAGAAAAAGACGGAACCGGCGTCTAGCCCCCTCTGCGTGAGCCGGAAGTGGGTAGCAAAGTGGAACTAGTTGCTTGGTTGTGTCATGTTAGTCCCAAGGACACCTTGACAATGGTAGGGCCCACCTACTTGCAAGATTCCCCCCGTTACGTCAGATCCGGGAGTTTCGGGGTGTGAGCAGTCCTGGAACCCGAGAGAGAGAATCCGACGTCGGTGAGGCCCCGGCACAGAGAGTGATGCTATCTTTGGAACACAACACATGATACAATCTAGCACACATGGCATGGCAAAACATTGGTTTAGGTGGGATCCCGACGCTCCGGGTCCCCTCTCCGGAGATACACTAGCCCCGGTGTAAAAAGACGGAACCGGCGTCTAGCCCCCTCTGCGTGAGCCGGAAGTGGGTAGCAAAGTGGAACTAGTTGCTTGGTTGTGTCATGTTAGTCCCAAGGGACACCCTTGACAATGGTAGGGCCCACCTACTTGCAAGATTCCCCCCGTTACGTCAGATCCGGGAGTTTCGGGGTGTGAGCAGTCCTGGAACCCGAGAGAGAGAATCCGACGTCGGTGAGGCCCCGGCACAGAGAGTGATGCTATCTTTGGCACACAACACCCATGATACAATCTAACACACATGGCATGGCAAAACATTGGTTTAGGTGGGATCCCGACGCTCCGGGTCCCCTCTCCGGAGATACACTAGCCCCGGTGTAGAAAAAGACGGAACCGGCGTCTAGCCCCCTCGTGAGCCGGAAGTGGGTAGCAAAGTGGAACTAGTTGCTTGGTTGTGTCATGTTAGTCCCAAGGACACCCTTGACAATGGTAGGGCCCACCTACTTGCAAGATTCCCCCCGTTACGTCAGATCCGGGAGTTTCGGGGTGTGAGCAGTCCTGGAACCCGAGAGAGAGAATCCGACGTCGGTGAGGCCCCGGCACAGAGAGTGATGCTATCTTTGGCACAACACCCATGATACAATCTAGCACACATGGCATGGCAAAACATTGGTTTAGGTGGGATCCCGACGCTCCGGGTCCCCTCTCCGGAGATACACTAGCCCCGGTGTAGAAAAAGACGGAACCGGCGTCTAGCCCCCCTGCGTGAGCCGGAAGTGGGTAGCAAAGTGGAACTAGTTGCTTGGTTGTGTCATGTTAGTCCCAAGGAACACACTTGACAATGGTAGGGCCCACCTACTTGCAAGATTCCCCCCGTTACGTCAGATCCGGGAGTTTCGGGGTGTGAGCAGTCCTGGAACCCGAGAGAGAGAATCCGACGTCGGTGAGGCCCCGGCACAGAGAGTGATGCTATCTTTGGCACAACACCCATGATACAATCTAGCACACATGGCATGGCAAAACATTGGTTTAGGTGGGATCCCGACGCTCCGGGTCCCCTCTCCGGAGATACACTAGCCCCGGTGTAGAAAAAGACGGAACCGGCGTCTAGCCCCCTGCGTGAGCCGGAAGTGGGTAGCAAAGTGGAACTAGTTGCTTGGTTGTGTCATGTTAGTCCCAAGGGACACCCTTGACAATGGTAGGGCCCACCTACATGCAAGATTCCCCCCGTTACGTCAGATCCGGGAGTTTCGGGGTGTGAGCAGTCCTGGAACCCGAGAGAGAATCCGACGTCGGTGAGGCCCCGGCACAGAGAGTGATGCTATCTTTGGCAACACAACACCCATGATACAATCTAGCACACATGGCATGGCAAAACATTGGTTTAGGTGGGATCCCGACGCTCCGGGTCCCCTCTCCGGAGATACACTAGCCCCGGTGTAGAAAAAGACGGAACCGGCGTCTAGCCCCCTCTGCGTGAGCCGGAAGTGGGTAGCAAAGTGGAACTAGTTGCTTGGTTGTGTCATGTTAGTCCCAAGGACACCCTTGACAATGGTAGGGCCCACCTACTTGCAAGATTCCCCCCGTTACGTCAGATCCGGGAGTTTCGGGGTGTGAGCAGTCCTGGAACCCGAGAGAGAGAATCCGACGTCGGTGAGGCCCCGGCACAGAGAGTGATGCTATCTTTGGCACAACACCCATGATACAATCTAGCACACATGGCATGGCAAAACATTGGTTTAGGTGGGATCCCGACGCTCCGGGTCCCCTCTCCGGAGATACACTAGCCCCGTGTAGAAAAAGACGGAACCGGCGTCTAGCCCCCTCTGCGTGAGCCGGAAGTGGGTAGCAAAGTGGAACTAGTTGCTTGGTTGTGTCATGTTAGTCCCAAGGAACACACTTGACAATGGTAGGGCCCACCTACATGCAAGATTCCCCCCGTTACGTCAGATCCGGGAGTTTCGGGTGTGAGCAGTCCTGGAACCCGCGAGAGAGAAACCGACGTCGGTGAGGCCCCGGCACAGAGAGTGATGCTATCTTTGGCACACAACACCCATGATACAATCTAACACACATGGCATGGCAAAACATTGGTTTAGGTGGGATCCCGACGCTCCGGGTCCCTCTCCGGAGATACACTAGCCCCGGTGTAGAAAAAGACGGAACCGGCGTCTAGCCCCCTCTGCGTGAGCCGGAAGTGGGTAGCAAAGTGGAACTAGTTGCTTGGTTGTGTCATGTTAGTCCCAAGGGACACCCTTGACAATGGTAGGGCCCACCTACTTGCAAGATTCCCCCCGTTACGTCAGATCCGGGAGTTTCGGGGTGTGAGCAGTCCTGGAACCCGAGAGAGAGAATCCGACGTCGGTGAGGCCCCGGCACAGAGAGTGATGCTATCTTTGGAACACAACACACTTGATACAATCTAGCACACATGGCATGGCAAAACATTGGTTTAGGTGGGATCCCGACGCTCCGGGTCCCCTCTCCGGAGATACACTAGCCCCGGTGTAGAAAAAGACGGAACCGGCGTCTAGCCCCCTCTGCGTGAGCCGGAAGTGGGTAGCAAAGTGGAACTAGTTGCTTGGTTGTGTCATGTTAGTCCCAAGGGACACCTTGACAATGGTAGGGCCCACCTACTGCAAGATTCCCCCCGTTACGTCAGATCCGGGAGTTTCGGGGTGTGAGCAGTCCTGGAACCCGAGAGAGAGAATCCGACGTCGGTGAGGCCCCGGCACAGAGAGTGATGCTATCTTTGGCACAACACCCATGATACAATCTAGCACACATGGCATGGCAAAACATTGGTTTAGG
>JAPCYS010002660.1:0-25260 GCA_028641055.1 Alopecurus myosuroides
TATATGAAGAGAAGTACGGAGTTGACGGCTTTGCGAACTAGGATCGTCTCCGGGTCAGCAGCCTGTAGGTTAAGGCGTGACTTGGGCTCAACTACGTTGTGTTTTATTTGTCTTCCGCTGTGTTTGTTAAGTTGCCTGCCCTTTGTGGCAGTTGCGTTAAACTTGATCATGTGATCTTTTATGTAATACCTTTATGTATTCGTGTAATGGATGATGTATTTCTGTGTGCCAACTGTGTATGTTGTTCACGACTGATCTTTCTGGGATCGTGAATGTATGCATACGTAGGGTTTCAGACTGCCGGTCTGGGGTCCTTACAAGCTACTCAACCAGGTTTCTGGATCCATGGTTGGCTCGTAATTGATCACTTTACCCGGCTCCTTGAACTTATCCGGCTAAGGCTCGGCTCTGATGGCGTCCGACAAACACTTGGGCCCGGCTAAATTTGCCGGCACTGGCCTCACCCGGGAAACATGTGATCCTGCTGCAGGTACGGCGGGGGGTGCAACCGCTACCGGCCCTCGTACCGCAGACCCGGCTGCTGCGCGCCTGGCTCGAGAACTGTCCACAATAGCTTGCGCCGCCGATACTGCAGGTGTTGCTGGTCTACGGGGAGGAGGCGGCATTTGCTGCTGCTCTGCCCTCCGCCGTGCTGAGCTCGTCTGAATATTGCCGGTATTTCCATTATACCGGCTAACATACGGTGTTCCATGCATTCCACTCCTGTTATCCGGGTAACTGGCCTGCTGAGCCACTGCTGTGCGCAATAGATCTATCGCCCGCCGGGTCTCCTCCGCATGGGGCGACTCTCTTACGGGGATGCGATCCAATGCTAATGTTGCTGCATATACATTGTCCATGGGGTTGTTAAAGTGACCCGGTGGAGTATGAAATCGTGGCGGTGGTGGTGGTGGCGCTGTATTGCCAGTTACGATCCCTGTTTGCAATGTGGGTAACCCGGCTTGTATGTTTGCCGGCTGTCCTCCCAAGGTTGCAGGCTGATGTCCGGTTTCCTGATTCACAGCTGGAATTGGTTGATCCTGAGGTGTAATAAACAGTGCGGCCGGGTTTATAGTTCCACCCGTCGCCGGTAATCTCGACTGATATCTCTGATTGTGCATCCTGGTCGACTGAACCTGGAGCCGGCTCTCCAATGCTTCCAGCTCGCGCTGGCGCGCTGCTATCCCCTGTCTTTCAGCTTCCATATCTCTCCTCTGCTGATCCAATGCACGGCGGGCCACATCCAGATCCGCAGCGCGTGCCGCCGCGTTTTCCGGGGTTATCACCGTTGCTAGCACCGTAGGATCTAAGATCAGGTTATTGTTGAACAGAGCCGGATTTCGTGGATTCGAGGGCCCCGCTCCTGGCGTTCTGTTCGTCATAAACCCAAACACGTTTCTTTGCAATTCACTTTCCGGGTATGGCTGGTGACTGAAGCCGACTCTCCGTCAACCCGGGCTATGACCGGGTTTCCATCAACCGGATTTTGTTGCTGGGCCAGCGCTCGCGCCGCTCCGACCGTGGCCGTAGTCACGTCCCCCTGATTAAGATTGGTTGCAGGGGCCGTGTAGACCGCGACCTGGCGCGCGATGCCTGGTGCAGATTCATATGCTTCCTCATCACAGCTATCCTCTTTGTACCGATCCTCCAACAGGTGCAGGATAGACTCGGTATCATCTTCCCTCGTGACCCGGCCACGCGGGGTCCATGCCGGCTGCTCCGGCTGTTCCCTCTTCGTGGTGGGCTCTTCTATCGGATCGATCGTTCCGACCGACTCTTCCCCATCCGACTGTACGCAGGTCGCTCCTCCTGACACGGAATCATATTCAACATCATCAGGAATAGAACCGGACGTACGTACCATGCCGACGAAGACTTGACCCGGCCTATTGTGACGATTGATCCGGCATCCAGCTGATCCGACTCTGGCCCCCAGCCAAAATCGTCTACCATCTTCTCTCCTTCAGGGTTGGTGTAAATATCGCCGATGACGAGGTTCTTCATGCTCTCCCGAGCTTCTCCCGTGATGTAAACACCCTTGGACATAGGCCCCACGGTGGGCACCAACAGTCGTGGGATAATCACGGCAGACGTTACCAGGGGTAACTTATCTTGGGGCAATTCGACTCTGGTGTTTGGGAGAGGGTTTAGCTCAAGGGAAACCATGCTATCAATCGATCTGGTAGCTCTGGCAATCAAGTCGCCGAGTCTCTGATCTAGGGTTACAATATCAACTCTCGTATTACAGGGAAACTCGAATATCTGGTGAAGCTCTGTTTTTCTGAGCCTAGGAGCCGGTTTATATCTTACCCAGCCCCCTGGCTTCCTATCCAAGGCATACTCGGAGTCCTACCCGGTAACCGCATAAAAAACCCTAAGTTTCCTAATAGTAACCCTAAAGCCGGGTTACGAGGCCTACACCGCTTCTTGGGCCTTCTAGAAACTCCTCTTCCTTAAGTCGGGTCTTGCGCAGTTCCCTTTGGGCCGGGTTACACCTTGGCGTTAGCATACCGGGTTTCCATCCCTCCATCAATAGTTGTTGCATTTTTGATTTGTTGTTGCATTGAAAGAATACACTTGTTGCAACAATATCTAACATGTGTTCCATTTTTATTATTGCAGTAGTGCAAAGAAATGTCCAGAACTTATGGATTTTCTTGTCAACAAAGGTTTCGAATTTTGTAGCGTCGATATCACAAATGACCAGCAGAAGATGATGCGCACCTGGAATATTGAGATACCTGAAGACCACTACATTGATCTTCAGGACTTGATCCATTTTGATGAGCTGGACGGGGACAAGACCGGGATGGCTCAGATGGCAACTGCCTTCATCCACCACGACTACAGAACGATGAAGACTAGTTTCCCCTCGAGAAATCACAACTATTGGGGGAAGAACCCACTTGACCTGATCAATCTCCAGTATGCAGCAATAGATGCATATATTGCGTTCGAGTTGTTCCGCATCTACTCTTCGGAGCTCGAGTAGATGGTTGTTTGTGTACCGCTATGTGTGCATTATTCGAGACTTTATATATGTAGTACTACTATTATGTACCGCTATGTTTGCATTATTCGAGACTTTATATATGTAGTACTACTATTATGTAATGGATATATGTCCTATATTATTTCTATTAATTGTGTATGTGTTTAAGTACCGCTGTGTTTAAGACTAACTCCTTTGCAAAATATTTGAGAAAACGAGTGGAAAACATGGAAAACATAAGGTTACTTAAATGTCTCAAAACCTTGTGAGAGAAGAAGACTAAGGAAATGGCTCAAATAAAACCAAGGGTTAAAAAGGACATGATGCATTCATAAGGACTGGAAAATAGAAGAGATTTAGGAAAGGGGAAACAAAAGATTTCCTAAGATTAAGAGATATGACCACTTAATCAAGATGCATTCATAAGGAAAACAGTGAGCTAAAATATTTTTCTGAATCTTTTGATATATTATTTGTATTTTTAAGATTTTAAAATGAATTTGTTTTATTTTTCTGAATTTTTTGATATATTATTTGTATTTTTAAGATTTAAAATGAATTAGTTTTATTTTTCTGAATTTTTTGATATATTATTTGTATTTTTAAGATTGTAAAATAGATTAGTTTTATTTTTCTGAATTTTTTGATATATTATTTGTATTTTTAAGATTTTAAAATAAATTAGTTTTTTTTTCTGATTTTTTTAGAAATAATACAAATTAAAAAGTTAATGTTTATTTATTTATTCAAAATTATTATTACATTATAACATTTGTTTATTAAAAGATTTATTTGAAATTCAAACAATAAAGAAATGTGGCATCGACCAACATGTTAATATGATTGATATGATACTAGTATCACATACATGCGTGCGAAACACTTGGATGCGGGACGGGATGGAACTCGGAAGTTAAGCGTGCTAGTGCTAGAGTAGTGGGAGGATGGGTGACCGAGGGGGAAGTTTGACCACGAGTAAGTAATTTGACTAGAGATAATTGTAGTTAGACACTAAGCAAATAATAAAAATTCTGAAAAAAAGGAGTGAAAAATAATTAGAAACCCAAATGAATTAAAAAAAATAGCGAAATAGCCTTTAGTCCCGGTTCGTGTTACAAACCGGGACTAAAGGTCCTCCGCCCCCGGCGTACGCCAGCCGCCCACGTGGACGGGCCTTTAGTCGCGGTTCGTAAGAGGCGCGACTAATGGAGGGGCCTTTAGTCGCGCATATTTTGTCCCGGTTGCACGGCCGGGATTAATGGCCTTTGCGAACCGGGACTAAAGGCCTATTTTCTACCAATGAAAACCAATGAGAGCAAGCATTTGGATGACATGGTGGCAACAGAACTTTGCAGACCCCCCTTCCCCAAAACTATGGTTGACATGCAAAAAAAGTACAGAACCATCCAATACGCCTCTTACACATGGGTCCCACATGTCAGTCGGAGGACGAATTAATTAAAATTGTGTGCATTGTTCGGGATTCGAACACAAGACCTCCTAGGGTGTGCAGACTACGGTAGCCACAAAGACATACATGACTTCGTGATTCAATGAGGTACTACCGCTCTTTATACTAAGGTTAGCCGAGTGTACGCTTTGTCCACATACTGCAGTATTCTATACGTAGTATCTAATTTTTTTGCTATCATAGTATACTTAAAAAACATGCTAAACTCTAGGTAGAGATGATTTTTTTATTTTATAGTATGTACATTTTACATGTATAGTATGTATACCATGTCACAGAGATGTGTATTGCATATATATTATACACAAAATATGATAGTATATATACTAAATTACCTTAGTATAATACAGTAACATTTTTTATACAGTAGTATGTATACATATGGAGATGTATATTGTATGTATATTACATTGTAATATGTATGCAGTATACGTACTATGTTGTATAAAATACTATAGTATGCATGCAAGTATATGCACCCTATTGTATTTTATATGTTGTATTATACTGCATACATATTAATGTATGTATAACACGTGCAAGACTCTAATATTTTATACATAATATGTATACTATGTACATGCCCTGGATATTATGTATAAAGCAGTATGTATATAATGTATAATATCCCTGTATATTATTTATAGAATATCGTAGTTATGAAACTAATTTATACGTAGTAAAAAATGTTATTGTATTACAGTAAAATAATTTAGTATGTAGATTATAATATTTTATGTATAATATACATGCAATACACATATTCGTTACATAGTATACATACTATACATGTACAATATACATAGTATAAAATAAAAAATATACATACTAGAGTTTAACACGTTTTTATAGTATACTATGTACATTGTACAGTATACATACAACATATAAGATGGCAAAAAAAACGACATACAAAATACTATAGTACAAAGTGTACACACGGCTAACCTCAGTATAAAGACTGGTAGTACCTCATTGAATCTTGAAGTTACGTCCGTCTTTCTGGCTACCGCAGGCTGCACGCACTAGGAGTCCTGTGTTCGAATCTCCAATATTGCACACAATTTTAATTAATTCGTCCTCCGGCTGACATATGGGGCCCACGTCTAATAAACGTACGGAATGGTTCTGTACATATTTGCAAGTCAACCATAGTTCGGGGGGGGGGGGGAGGGGGGGCGGGGTTTGCAAAGTTCTGTTGCCACCGTGGCATCCAAATAGCTTGCTCTGATTGGTTTTGGACCTCTTTTCTCCAACTTATCAAGTCTTTGTATCACTTTTTCCACGTTTGCAAGTTCTTGTATAAATTAGTCCCCATCGTACAAGTTGTTGTAGCTGTGGTGCTAATACCTCTTAGGAGATTAACCGTGGGCGGAATGAAGAAGTTAACACCCTCTAGTTGCATGTGCACGATTTGAAAAGAATGGGTAGAATTCATACGCCCGCTGTCCTATACGATTGATTGCATGTCTGCACACATTAGGAAACCGGAGAGTGGAGACAACGTGCTGCCTTGTCTCCACGCTCCGCGCGATGTACGTGAAATCGTCGGTGCATGAAGCACCGCAAATACGTCGTACAATCATCATCGGATCATCCCTACGTCGTGATGCATTATTGCTCACCAAATAAATATCTGGGCCGTGGCGCGACCACAAATCTCCGAATGGGGCCGTCGTATCACCAGCCATGTAGCGCGACGCTGATCTAGCTTCTACCAGCTAGCTAGAAATGGAACCAGGGGACACACGGTTAAACCAGGAGTGTGTGTCTGCTACTGGGAAGAGCATCTTCTTTCTCACCACAAATTGGAAGGAAATATCTTGGACTTGGGATGGCCACAGTTTTTTTGAACGGCTCAAATATACTAGTGATCCAAATATACAAGAATGGTTCTTCCGAAAGAAATGAAAAAATAACAATTAGAAGTATGTTGCTACACATAGGTATTTTTGCCAAAAATGACCCCTGCACGAAACTAATGTTGAATCTGGCCTCTTTTTTGAAACTATTTCCAAATCTGGTCCTCGGTTCGACACCAATGTAAATGGAGCCGATGTTGTGCAGTTCGGCGCCAACATCGTTTGGCATTTAGACCAAACATAGGTCGGCTCCAATGCAAACGGCGCCGATATATGTTTTTCGTGATTTTGGCGGTCGCCGAGCTACACAACGTCGGCTCCATCCTCGTTGACGCCGAACTAGGGCCAGATTTGAAAATAGTTTTGCAGAAGGACCACATACGCTATTATTTTCGTCCAAGGGCCTTTTTTGACAAAAAAAAATACTCACACAGTAGGCCATACCACCCAGAGATCCAACACCATTTCAATTTTTGAGATTCACATATTTGTGTATCTTTTTACACATTTATAAAATCGGTGGATGTGAAAAACGCCTAATGGTGAATTCATTTTTGGTGTCAAGCTATTATCGATAAAAATGTACCGGCAACAAGCCATATATAGTTAATCCGTCATGGAAGTATAATGGTGCATAAAGACAATAATGTGCATATTTGAAAGCACACATTCATGTTGGATAACCACATGCCGGGTATAGCCCACTTGGTGTAGGAAATCCAGTAACACCTGTACACCATGTCCTGAATGTGCTAATTATTCAACAATATGTATATCTCCTAATAGGAGGAAATTAGATAAACCACTTAGCAAGCCACCAAAAGTTGCCACTTTTGAGATTGCCACAACAAAAAATGCACAACTCAACACACACACATACAAAGGTTAGCAAAGTTAGTATGTTGCCTACAATTCCGCCGGTATTACACGAGTATGGACACCGCCCATGCCATTCTGAAACTCCCTCACATCCATGGATATCTCCACAAAGCTTCTCAAGCTTAGCTATCTCATGGATGGGGCAAGTCGCCATGGAGGTGTAGTACTGTGGGTCTAATGTTGACAAAGAGGAAACATACGATGCAAGAAAGAAATGTATACAAAGTGCCCATAAAAGCGGTGGGCAGTGAAGGAGGTGATGGAGAATAAACATGATATTGCCCAATCATGCCATATCTCCAATTATCGCCATTTGGGCATCTCCAGTCGTCCCCCCAGAGCCCCCCCCCCCCCCAAGGACGCAAAATAGCGCCGTTTTGCGTGGAAATCGCCGTTTTTTCACCAGTCGCCCCCCAGGACCTGAAAAAGCGCCGTTTCGGCGGGAATTAGCGCCGCCGCCCCCAGGCGGAACCCAGCCCGTTGGGTTCGGCCTGGGGGGGGGCGAAAGGAAAAGCGCGCGTGGGCCAGCGCTGTCGGCGAGGGGAGCGCTATTTGCCCACTTTCCCCACCCCCCGACTCGTCCTTTCTGCTCGCCCGCCTCGTCGTCGCCACACCACCGGCCGCACTCCACGCCGCCGCTGTCGGCCACAATCGCACAAGATCGACGAGACAAACCATCGCCGGCTAGTCCACCACATCGTCGCCGCCGTTCGATCGCGTCTCCGCCGCGGAGGAGATTGTACCCGGTGAGCCGCGTCCACCCGCCCGCAAGGTGTTCGACGCTCTGTCCGAGCCATGGACTCCGACACCGAGGAGATGCTCGCCGAGCTGTTCGACGAGGAAGACCAGGCCGCCATCGACGACGAGGAGCACCTGCTCGTCCTGAGCTGCCTGGCCGGATTGCAGGCCCAGGACGCCGCGCCGCCACGCACTGGATCGAAGCCCGGTCGCCGCAAGAGCAAGCCGAGGCAGCGGTACGAGGGCTACTGCATCCTCTACTCCGACTACTTCGCCGAGGATCCCACCAACGACGAGAAGGTGTTCCGGCGTCGTTTCAGGATGAAACGCACGCTCTTCCTCAAGATCATGCATGCCATCCGGGAGTTCGACACCTACTTCAAGTTGAAGAAGGACTGCACCGGCACGGTAGGGTTTACCTCTATCCAGAAGTGCACGATGGCCATGAGGTTGCTTGCATACGGTGCTCCCGCAGATGCACAAGATGACTACCTGCGCATGAGCGAGTCCACGGCCCTCGAGTGCTTGAACAAGTTCTGTCGGGCAGTGGTTGCAGTTTTTGGCCCAATATACCTGCGATCACCCAATGCACAAGACACTGCTCGTCTCCTCGCAGAGAATGAAGCAAGAGGTTTTCCGGGGATGCTTGGCAGTATCGACTGCATGCACTGGGCATGGAAGAACTGCCCATTTGACTGGCAGCGGATGTACAAGGGAAAGGAAGGAGAGTGCTCGGTGGTTCTCGAGGCCGTGGCTTCGTACGATCTATGGATTTGGCATTCATTCTTTGGTATGCCTGGAAGTCACAACGACATCAATGTCGTGCAGTGCTCGAATGTCTTTGCCGATCTTGTCGAAGGCCATGCCCCCCTGTGAACTATGAGATCAATGGACACCAGTATACAAAGGGGTACTATCTTGCAGATGGCATTTACCCGAAGTGGACAACATTTGTGAAGAGCATCTCCAACCCTATCCCAGGAAGCGCAAAAGCTTGGTTTTCCAAGTGCTAGGAGGCTTGCAGGAAGGATGTTGAGCGGGCATTTGGTGCGCTGCAATCTCGATTCGCTGTTGTCCGGTACCCAGCTATGACTTGGTCGAAGTCCAACATGTGGGAGGTGATGCAGTGTTGTGTGATCTTGCACAACATGATCATTGAGAGTGAGCGGGATGACCCGGTGCCTGACAGTGAGGCAAGCACACCATACTACCGGCAGGGCCCTCTTGCAGATGTTGATCACCAGGTGCCGGCATCATGGACAGACTTCCTCACCAAGCGACAGGAGATTCGACACGCTGCAACACATCATGCTCTGCAGGATGACCTGGTGCAGCATTTGTGGGCGCGAAAGGGGAATGGCAATGTTGAGGACGATGACTAGTGTACTTTTTTTTAAAAATTGTTGAACTATTTATTTGTGTGGCAAAACTCTATTTATTTGTGTGGCAAAACTCTATTTATTTGGTGAGATTTTTTTTGATTGCCCAAATTTGGCCGAGTCGCCGCTGGGGGGCGGCCTGGGTTCACGGCTGGAAAACGCGCCCCCCCAGTTCCCAGAATAGCGCCGTTTCGCGCCGCGGCGCAAAAAAAGCGAGGGTTTTTGCGTCCTGCGGGGCGCAACGACTGCAGATGCCCTTATCATTTTAATTTGTTAGAAAAAATAGGGTGGTATGTTCCGAAAGTTACAACTTTGATAGTGGATGTTTCATGCACTGATACTTTTACAATGAAAGAAGAATACCGATATAGACACCATTACCCGGTCTTTTGAATGGGTTACCATGACAGCAACAATTTACAATTGTACAACCACCTAAGAGATCCATCGTGTCACTCCCGTGGGCGGCTCGGGAGAAACCCTTACCGCTGGGCACCTCTCCTTCCGTCATTCCTTCCCTCACTATCGGAGGTCGCAGACGGGGTAGCCCGTAGGGCGTAGTGGGCGAAAATCTGTCTCCCTTGCCTATGGGCGGATGCAACAATTAAATGTTGTGACGTCTGGCCTCTCAATAAAACATGCGCCGCACATAATACCCGCTGGCTGCATATACCTCATACTATTTTATTTTATTTTGAAATTTATACCTCATACTATGTTACATGCCACACATAATACCTGCTACGATAAAACATGTGACACACATAGTACCTGCTAGCTGCATGTCAAATCGTAGCTGTAATTGCGGTGGTTAAAGGTATCTATCTCGCTACATGTTGTGCCTTGCCAATATTTAAAGGGTCTCACATGCTCACGAATGGGAATGGGTACAAAGACGCGATCTTTTTCTGCTAAAAAGCTTTCTGAAATCCAGGGTCACTCTCAAGAATCAGGTGGGCCAAAAGTTGTGGTGCAAATTTAAATGAATGTGACATTGCGTTTTTGTATAGTCTCGATCAATAATAACCATCTCAATTATTTGGCAGATACTCAGATAAATAAAATTAAGAAGGGAAAACTCGACGGTGATATTGTCCATTTTCACAAGGGGGTGCGGTCTGTTTTTCTTTTTTCCCTAATCAGTGGTGCGGTCTGCTGATGAGGCATGACAAGCACTCGAACGGCCCCCAGTGCACGCTCCATAATGTGTTGGATACTGACAGCAAGAAAATATCTGTTCTCAAATGGTTGCGGAAATACTCCCTCCGTTCCAAAATGTAAGCCTTTTTAGCAAACTGTTTTAGCTAGCTAAAAAGGCTTACATTTTAGAACGGAGGAAGTACCATACAAAAAGCTCACACGGAATTTGTCCGTTTGTGCGTGAGACAATGCTAAAATAGGTATATGCTTGATTTATTCGTCCCGAAAAGCACAGGTGACAAACAAATTCCAGAATTTGTTCTCTAAAAACATCTAGAATTCATAATTTTGTAAAAGGACCGCATGATCATTTTAAATTTGGAATTATTAGACCACATATGCACACTTTGAACATCATCAACAAGTTACTACAAATTTTAAAAAGACCGAAAGTCTTAACTAGGAAGTACTACTCCCTCCTATACATATTATTTGTCGCGGATAACTAAATAGGGACGCTGGAAATGCATCACTTTTATCGCTGGCTTGTGATTGGTTGGTAAACACTTCCTCCAAACGTAGGCAATCGAAGTAGAGGAAATCACATTAAATGTAATAGCTATCTACTTTCATAACTTCAAGTTGATAAAACTACTAGCAAATCATGAAGAGATATAAAAAGCAATCAAATAAGGATTCAAATTACAAAATGCCGACCGACAAGATCACTGAGATCGACCAACCAGGTGTAGGTTGGGCTATTCCTTTCTATTAAAAAGGAGTAAGATATCTATGTGAGTCACCTTTCTTTAGGCTCCCAATCACCTTCTTCTAAGCTCCACTCGAGTACATGACATTCTCGTTCTAATATTGTACGTCGCCTACTTATCGTTTATAACAAGACTCTCGAGACATGTTTCGACCGCTTTATAAATAGAGCATTGGCCGAACGCATAGTGAAGAGAAAAAACCATCTTACGAAGCAGATAAAGAATAACTGAAAAGTACAGGGGTAGCCACCCAACAATCTACAGGTGACACCAAGCCTCCTTGTTAAACCAACGAATATCAATGCATTGCACTTATCAACCTGATGTTAGAGAGGACGGCATGTCCTCTTGGTCTAGGCCGTGGAGCGTCTATCCTGCAAGGAGACAACCACATGTCCTCTCGCTCCGGGCCAGTGACGTCCCAAGCGCATTGCAATGGCGGAGGTAGAAAATTTCGGAGGGTGTGTGCACTCAAAAAAAAATCTCGTCATCGCTTATAAAAAAGGATATTGCCAAGAACAACATTGTATACAATAAAATCATGGATTGCAGTATAATAGCTCACTAAATATGTTTGAAGTTCGAAAAAATAACAATACAACGTCTAAGAGTCGGTTTCAAATCTAGCCTTGGCTCGCAAGTCAGGTCTTCTCCGAGATGATCTCTCATATCTTCGTCTGTTGTTGGGCCTTGATCCGGATGTCTTGAGGGCATACTTGAAGGCCCCGTAGTTCGGTTGTACCTGGTATACTCGATTCTGGATGCCCGTTTGGTATTCCCACGTCAACCCCCGTGTGGATCCAATCTACTTGTCTTTTCCACAATATTGTTAACGAGACCAACTATAGAGAGACCCAAAACTACTGAACCACTTCTTCGGACTAGACGAGATATTCCAAGGGAAAATCAAATGTCTTAGGATTGCCAGAAGTTTGTGTAGCGTTCCCACATTTACATAATGTAAGAACATCCATGTTAGTGTGTTAGTCCCTGGATCAATTGCTAGCACCACAGTATAAAATGAAATATCATGCAAATGCATCAAATTCTATTACATCGCACGATCCAGTCTTTACAAAATAGTATTACAACTTGCATAGTCGTAGAAGCCTAGAAGAAAACAAAGAATTACAGCAGAAAACAAAGGATTACAGCATTGAGCATATCTTCTTCATGTGCCACAGGCAAAACATGTTGGCGATAGTCTCGAGATCCTAAACGAAATCCTCACTCGTCTTCAGAATCATCTGCAGGATGGAATATGCAGCCACAAGGGAGTCAATACAATTTAATGTATTGGAAAGTAACACTATGATGGATATAAATGGCAAGACTAATACTATATGCTTATTTGGCTGAGTGGAGTTTTGGCTAAGTTTGCATAAAGCCAGTTTTCTCCTATCTTTTATCACAAAACAATTTCATCTATAATAGGTATCACTGATAGAAACCAGTGAACCTTAACTAAAATTAAGGAGTACCACTGATAGAAATCAGGGAAAACTCCTACCCATGTTCACCCATCAAAAATTTATTATGAAGTTGGCATGATGAGATTTTTCCGTCATTCCTTGTCCAGCTGCTCAAATTGTCCATGGCCGGGGACACGGCTAAGATCTTAGTTTGTTGACTCTGCAGAGTTTGTGCACTTTCACCTTTAGACTCAAATCAGCCCAAACATCCTATACACCCTGAGTGCATTAAGGAAAGGAGAAGAATGAGACGAGATATTTCAGAAGAAATTCCACCACGGTCAGGCTTGACCCGTTCCAACCTACACCCCCTACATCTGCTTGTCAAGCACTGGTGAGTTCATTCAACTTAGTTGATCAAGACAGAGCCCATATGACTAAAGGCTGCACAGGAAGCTACTAAACTTAGAGGGACATGGTAATCTCTTTGTTCCTGGGTGGCCATCCGCAAGTGACAACCTCAAGTGGAATAGCCCTTAGACAAGGGCCCTGAGGCAACAATCAACATAAACCAGTCTTACCACTTCCACCCAGGTGGTTCATTAAACTTAGTAGTTTTATCCTTAACATCTAAAAGAAACATTTGAAGATCATAGCAATTCCACTAAGTTCAATGTCTTCTATACTAGCAGGATATAAAAGGATGGCTACACACTACTTGGGATAATAACATAGCATTACTTAGATAAAATTCCTACCATGCATACTACTCAAAACTCTAGTAATGCATAATAAAAATAATAGGTAGTTGATGGTGTGTTACTTGCCTTGTTGAAGTTGGTGAACAAATCACACTCTCTTCACAAAAGATCGTTGCTCTCCATACAATCTATACATTGAAAACACAATAACAGAATAAACAAACATTCTACCAAACAAACATACAAGGGAAGAAAACATACAAAACAATTGACATATCAAAAGGGGTTTAACCAAGTTGGCTAGGACAAGGTCAATGTTTGAGTTTGAAAGATTCATTCTCTAATGGTTTCATACTTGTTAAGGAAGTTCCAGTGGTTTACTTGGGATGGACTAGGTTAAGTTTGAGGTGATCACACATTACTATAACCATACTTGTCGAGGAAGTTCCAAGAGTTCACCAAGGTGATCTCACTATCTCAACTAAGGTAACACATAACAAAGTGTAACACTTAGTTGTTTTCATAAAACATTTGTGTGATCTAAGTTTAGTCTTTCCATTTTGGGTTAAGGTAGGTCTAGGTTCAATTAACTTCATAGTAAAAGAGATAACAAGATAAAGTCTTGTGATTTTCCATTTGGGTCAATGGTTGGACAAAATAACTTGTTATTCTTCGACTTGTGTGGATTGCTCCAATTCTTCACATGCTTGTCTTCTTGAAAATCATCTTCATGCTTCTATTGTAGTCTTGTTCCTTGGATGGATTCTTCTCTTGGTCTTGATATATTCTTCATGGCTTATCACTAGTTGGTCCAAGGTAGGATGGGCACAAATTACCACAAAGTCTTTTAGAAAAGAAAGGAAAAATAAGAAAGATAGAAAGAGAGAGGAAGAAGTTTTCTTCTTGATTTCTTCATACACTTGTACTTTCTTGAGTTGCTTCTAGTTGCTGTGGAGTATAAGCCTTCAATTTCTTCAATTATCTTCCTTGTATCTCTACTTGTTGCCACCAAGTTGAAAGTGAAGTGCCTTCTATTGCTTGAGTCTTGTTTTCCATTTGCTAACTTGATGGATTCTTGAAGCAAGAATGGGAGAGTGGATAAGCAGATGGAAAACAATAGTATCAGTGTTTGAGGTTCACTACTTGGTATTTATATGTTATTGACACATACCAGGGGCTTGGTCTTGGATTCAAAAATAGCCATAACAACAAAGGTAAGCAAAATCTAAGACATGGTAAAAAGGATGAATCACTATGTTGGGTTTTTGGTAAAAACACATGTTCATGGTCCAAGAGTGTCCAAAATGGTTGTTCAAGGATGTCTCTGGTTCAAGGTTACCAAATGGAGCAATTTTGCCAAAGGAACTATATTGAAATTATTTATAGAATTAAATCTATGTCAAAATTACTCAATTATACCACTTAATTGCAAATTCAAAGTTAACTTGTTCAAAAATTATTTTGGGACAGAGGATATGAAAGTACACATCCTAAGGTTTCCAAATATATTTTATTTACAATTTTTTGATTTGTAGAATTTGAATTATACCAAAATTCATCAAACAAGAATATTTAAATTTGAACCAATTTAAGTTTGTTAAATTTAAATTTGAACAATTCTAAAAGATTCTACACATTTTGGGGATTTCAAAAAGTCCAACTTTGTTCAATTTGGATTTGTGGATAAAAAGTTGTGATGAATTTAAGTTGTAGGGACTAATCTGTAAAACTGCCAATTAATTTTGTTCCGGAATAAATCTAGAAAAAGAGCTGGGTCGCTAAGCGCTACGGAGGGCGGCAGATAATGGTTGGTCTTGGGCCGGTTAGGCGTTGTACCGAGCGAAAGATAAGCAATACGCGCGCAGCTGACTAGGCGACACGCGGCGCTACGCTAATCGCCGATAACAATTCGATAATTGGTTCTATCGTAGTCGTACGATGCAGATCGGACGGCAGGAAGATAGCTAGGTTATACCTCGCCGGCGGGATGACCGGAAATGGGCGCGACGGTGACGATGTGCTCGGGATCTCGCCGGAGACGCCTTCCGGTGTCCTCCTTGCTCAACGGAGGTGACCACAGGGCGCAGGATAACTCGGCGAAGAAGATTGTGTCCAAGGCGCGTGCTCGCAGTTCTGGGAACAATGGCGCAATGCGGACGGGGTCGTGGCGGTTCCGGCGACCTCGGTTGCGCACGGCGGCAACGATTCCGTGCGCAAGAAAATTTTCCAAGTGGCCAGAGGGCATCATGAGGTCAAGGGAAGGAGGATGAGTGTGGTATAGCGCTCGGGGATGATCTCACCATGCCAGAATCGAAGAAACACGGCGGCGGGGATGCATGGCTCCGGCGAGCAATATCTTCTCTCTCGGGTCGTGAACGGAGAAGAGGGAGAGGGAAAAAACGGAGGACAGGGAGGGGTTTAAGGGGATGGGCTCGATGCAATGAATTCGAGGAAGAAGCGCTCGATCTTACGTGGATTAAAATCTCCAGTTTCGGCCAAGAAACAGCAGGGAGTGAGGAGAGGGATGACCACGTCATCATGACGTCAGCATTCTTTTTTTTTCCTCCTTTATTTATAATTTTATCTTTTGATTCATAAATCAAAAACACCTCAAATAAATTTCTAATTTCTTAAAATAAAAATATCTTTCAACTAAGCATCATTGTAGGAAACTTTGGACACATTTAAAATTTGAAATTTTAAAATATGATTAACTCCTTAATAGTACTTAATACCAATTTTAAAATAAAAAAGGCAAATAAATGAAAATTGGGTTCTATAAAATTACAGATACCTTCTATTTTTGTCAAATAATAATTATGAAAGTCTTTTCAACACATTTTCATATTTTTATATTTTTAAATTATGAGTGAACACTAATAGTAACTTAATGCCATTTTTAAAATGGAAAAAATTAATAATTATTAAAGAGACTTAATAAAATTTAGAAAAATCCCACAAGTCATAATATTTTTTTCTAAGCCTTATTTTTTTGTTATTTAAAAAGCAAAGCCTTTTTATATTCACTCCTTTATGTTTAAAACTTGGAGTATCATTTGTATATCAATATAAATAGTTGTTATTCCCATAAAATAATTTTGAGGCATATAAACTTTTAAGAGGTAACAATTCTCTGGTTTCAAAGCCTATAAAATATTTTCATAGTAATAGTTGATTTGAAAACATGTTATAAAATAAGGTTTTCTAAGAGAAAAAAATTCTTTGAGTAATGAATATTTATTTTGAATGGTCTTTTAGGGTTTACGCAATAGAGGTATAATGGATTCTTAATTTCAATTTCCATCGAGTTATGTATTGTTTCATTTCATTTCTTGCATGTCATTGGTTTTTGGTGACTTACATAACATGAAAACAAAACATTTAAATTTTTAGTGATTTTTGGACTTTCCAAAAATCAGGATGTTACAGTTTGTAAAAATGTAAATATGCCGTTGGAAACAAAATAACAAACCTTGTTCGGAAGCAATTATAAATAATCGAAATGTTGACATCTTTTCAACATACTTGCACAAACTTATGAAATGCCTGCACACCATATGATCTAGATCAAATCTTGTACCTACGCATAGATTGCTCTGATACCACTACTGGGTTGCGTGTACAGAAATTTAAAATATCGACATACATGCTACGCAACAACCAAGATCTATCTAAGAAGATACAAGTGAATAACAATTTAATGATCCAGCATGAGATCGTTTACCAACACTATTGAAACGGAAGATATATTGATGACGATGTCGAGGAAGCCTGTGGAAGATTTCTCACGCACAAGCCTATTAGTGAGAATGTCGGCGACTCCTTGTATCCAACTTTGTGATCCAAAAGAGTAAGGGTCTCACATGTTACCCCTCTGAGAGGTCGCACATGTACGTATTCGATTATGCGGACATTCTCTTTCCTGAGCTCGACCTCTACATGTATAAGAATGTTTTTTTTTACATGAGTGAGAGATATATTGTAGCTAGATCTAATGTGAGAAGACACCTCAAAACCCAATTAGAACAATCTCTAATTCAATTATATGCGCTGATTTGATTAGATGCTCTAATTAGAGAGAAAGATTATGCATGAGGTTGATTGGTGTGTCCCTCAACAAGGGGAGGGGGTAGGTATATATAGTGGGGACCGGGGGCACCTGTTTTATGTCTAGGTAGGTTTTAGAGGGCCCAAAGCATTCCACACCATTTCCTCCTCCTCAATTTGGACTAGACCTCCCAATTGGGAAGTCATCTCCCTTCCCACTTTTTTCCTTTCCTTACTTGTTCCTTTCATTTTGGCATTATTTATTTTTACCCAAAATCAAACATGGAAGTTACCTAGGTGAGGTGATGCGCATTGTTTGTGGACCTTGGGCCCATTTCGAAGCCACCCAATTTGGGTGCAGCCCTGGAGCATTTCTGCCCCCTCTTGCACCCCCTCTCAGGTTTTCTCGAAATTCTTTTGTAACCCTATATACACTTAAGATAAAATCATTGAATCTATCTAATCAAGTTATAAACACTTTATAACATCATGAGAGATCTCATGCCTGCCTACTAATGCTCCGAAAAGCATTCAACATTATTTTCTCTCTCATAAAAACTCTGGAATATATTCTGCGGAAGATCTAATGCCCGCTTTATAATTTATCTCTAATATATATAGTATATCTATCATGCGAAAAAATAATTCCGATGATAGGCCTTGGTGTTCCGGACATACTAGTATACACATAAAACCAAACGAGCCTTAAGTGTGTGACCCCTACAGGTTTGATAATGAGTGGACATGACATTGGAAGCTCTTTCCCCCCAATGGTCAATAGAGGATCCATGGACACCCATATTGACTCTCACTCACTATGTGAAAGACACTCTGTTGAACCTATTGTATTTTTTTACAATATTCCCATTAATCGTGATACCAAACTTACCCGAGATTAAGTATTCCGTTATTTCGATGAAACAATCATTGGTTCACTATATCTTTGTCTATCTTGTTAACTGGTAAGATTTATTTTACTCGTTTCCGTATTAAAATTTCCCATATGATGTATCATCATCATGCATTGTCCGTAGAACATATCGATATCATTCATGCCGAGTGGGCCCAAGTTGTATCTTTTTTTTATAGAGGGGTAATTCTTATCTCACAACATTAAGTCTAATATACACCTTTAGAATTAGTGAGTGGTATACCTCGCCATGGGCATCCCGGCCCGACCCAAACCGGCCCGAAAATCCCTGGCCAGGTCGGGCCCGTTAGTGCCATCGGGTCGGCCCGGGCCTGAGAATTAAGCCCGGCGGTCAGGCCGGGCTCGGGATTGGCGAACATGCATTTTAAGGCGTGGTTGGGCCAGGCCGAGCGGGATTTCTCGGGCTTTGTTGCACTCGGGCCCGATTTCTGCGGCCCGACATTCGGGTCGGTCCGGGATCGGGCATGGTATTTGCGTGTTGGGCCTTTTAGGCCCAGCCCAAAGCGCAGCCCGAATTCTGGCCAGGTATACCCAGTGGCTACCTTTTGTTCACCCGGTTTACGATGCGACATTTGATGGTACCAAAGTAAAACCTCCATAATGCACAAACTCAATAACCTCATGGTCTAAGGATATGTCGTATTATAACCTTGCTAGCTGTGATATGCCACTAAGGACAAGTGACATTCGAATCTCTTAGTATATTAACTACTTGGGTCTACCCAGCCATATTGTTCCGTACCAACAATATTCTATGTTTTGCTGCTGACAAAAACTATATCCATGACCAGGAAAACACATTCATCAAGCATACAACAAATTAATTTGAAAGGCAAGACTAGGGTATCATATATGTGTCCATGTTACTACAAGTGATAGTCAGTTTTCCTATGAATCGCACATTCAGGATCCATGTCAGTTGTAGAATAGTAACGTGGCTCATAATTATGAAACATGTGTATAAATATTATTGCCTTTTTGGGCATACATCCAACAATATTTCCTATAAAAACATGCGCCAACATCCTACAAAATCCTCTGGGCACTATCTATATTCCACCATGGCACCGGTGTTCTGGTCATCTCTTCCGGTGAGCTCGTCTGCCGCATTGTGGAGGCGTTTCTCGCCACCACCGACATCGACTACTACATGGACCTAGTATGATAACACTGATGACCCGTGCACCATGCTGAAGGATCATCGCTTCCGACCACGCGGATGGGTCCTGGTCGAGTGGCATGTGATGACCCACAAATATAGGGGATCGCAACAGTCTTCGAGGTAGGTAAAACCCAAATTTTGATTCGACACAAGGGATCCAAAGAATATTTATAAGTCTTAACAGATGAGTTGTCAATTCAGCTGCACCTGGAAGTAGCCTTGCTCGCAACAGTTTATCAGTGGAAACATTTTTATAGCAGTAGCAGTAATAAAATAACATAAGAATAAAATAGAAACAACGGTAGCAATTGTAGGAAATAGAAGGGTTAAAATACTGTAGGCATAAGGATGGATGAATGGGCGTTGCATGGATAAGATAGTTCATATTACAATCAAAACATGGGTAATTGCAGATAAATAAAAATAAAGCATCCAAGTACTAGGTAACCATAGGCATGTGTTCTGTATTTAGTCGTATATGCTCGCAATGAGAAACTTGCACAACATCTATTGTCCTACCATCCCGTTTGCAACGGGGCCTTAAGGGAAACTACTGGTAATTAAGGTGTTCCTTTTAATAAAGCACCGAAGAAAAGCATTAACACTCCGTGAACACACATGATCCTCACATCACATCCATCCCCTCCGGTTATCCCAATTGCTGTCACTTTGGGGCCTCGGGTTCCGGACAACGATATGTGTATACAACTTGTAGGTAAGATTAAAAACATAATTATATTCATGAAACAATAACATGTCCAAATCTGAGATCATGGCACTCAGGCCCTAGTGACAAGAATTAAACATAAAAAGTTGCAACAATGATAGATAGCACTAACAGCGGATACTAGGCACCATGCCCTAACAATCTGGCAATTATTACATGAATGATCTCATCCAATCCCTACCATCCCTCTCATCCTATAGTGGGGATTCAACACACATGGATGGGGAAATCATGGATGGTTGATGGAGAAGTGGTGGCGATGATCTCCTCCGAATCCCCGTCCCGGCAGGGTGCCAGAACAGGAACTTCTGATCCCCGAATTGGGTTTCGAGGTAGCGGCGGCGCTCTGTTGTTTTTCTCTGGAATATGGCAAACCCCCCTCGGTTTTAATTTCAGGAGGGTTAAGTAGTCGAAAGGGGAACCCGAGGAGGCACCCGAGGCGGCCACACCATGTGGTGGCGCGACCTAGGGTGGGGGCGCTGCCAAGTGGTGTTGTTCCCTCGTGGCCCCTCTTTGTCTCGTCTTCTGGGTCCGGGGTTCTTCGGGTAAAATCGGAACATTGAGATCTTTCCGGGCATTTTCCTAAAAGTTGATTTTCTGCACAAAAACGAGACACCAGGGTATTCTGCTGAAAACATCGTTAATCCATGTTAGTTGTATTCAAAACTCACAAGTTTAGCGGAAAACAACAGCAAAAGTGTTCGGCAAAGTAGATACATTTTGGACGTATCAACAACAAAAGTGTTCGGAAAACGAGACACCAGGGTAATTCTAATGGCTGGGAGCTAAATGTTCCTTAATCTTGCCACTCTGAGCTGCGCGGTCATCATCATTTGTCACCCCTCGGTAGAGTTCCAGCAAATCAGCAGGTCATCATTGAATCCTCCTCGCTGTCCCAAACATATTAATACCTATGAACTTACAAAATCTTGCCAAGGGCATGGTAAAAGGCCTATCATAGATTTTAATGCAATAGATGGATTATAAGAGGACTTATAAAAAGTAAAGCTCTCAACAAAAGTTTTGGTGAGTATAGCATATTGTGCGCTTTCGTCATTCATATACTCAGTTAGACCTACCCTACTAATAATAAGCATGAAATCATCAAGGATCCCTGCATCGCTCAAAAATTTAAAACAAGGGAAAGTAGATGGATGTGCATCTCCATCATCCCCTTCATCACGAATACTCGGTGCAAGAATATTTTCATTATAAGATGGCCTCAATCGAGTAGTTGATCTTGAAGGCCTTTCTCTCCTCGGTGCACCACTGTCAAAAATTTCTCCATAGGTGTAGTTATGCATCTTCCTTTTCTGAAATTTTTAACAAGCATCATAAAAAATGATTTTGAAACAACTATATGAAAGAAGCTACTATACAGACTTTTAAGAGTGCTATAAATGCATCAAAACTAATTTATTTTTACATAAAAAAAAGCATGCAAACTCACATAACCTGTCACCTATAGTACCAAAATACTCAAGAAATACACCACTAAACAAAATTCTACTTGGATAATCAAAGGAGTCACATACCAGAGAACAAATGCTCCAAATTTCAGCAGCAAAGATGGGCTGAGCAAGGAGATCGAGAAAACGCAAGGAAGAACAACAAGAACGCGGGTTTGAGCAATGGTGTTGAGTTTGGTAGAGAGAGAGAGAGATGTTTGGCAGGAAGGGGAGTAAGTGGAGGGCCAGGAGGACCCACACCATGTGTTGGCGCGCCCTGGGGGGTACCCGGACCGCCAGGTGGTGTGGGGGAATGGTGGGTCCTCCTGGGTTGCCCTAGATGCCTCTCTGAGCCATTTTCAACATAAAAATTTAATATATTTGTCTGGAATATTTCGAGAAACTTTATTTTCGAGGAATTTTCAGAATTTTAAAAATGATTATAATCCAGGAAAACGATTATGGAATTATGGAAAAAAAACCAAAACCAATTCTACAGAAGTTCTAAGACACTCTAATATGCAAATAACCAGTGGAAACATAGGAGAAAGTAGTGAAAACAAAATTGGAGTTGGTGAAAACATGTGTAACAAAAGTAAACATAGTGAAAACAAAAGTAAACAAGGTAACAACATAGTGAAAACATTGTTTTCTTCATTCAAAATCACTTTTTTTAACAAGGTTGATCAAGTCTTGTTACAAAAACCATTTTACATGAAGCAAAACTTTGCTTTTCAGTAAATGATTATGTTACCTCAAATTTGATAGACATATTCCCAATCATGACAATTTCATATTCTTTCTGTGGCATTGGAATAGGACAATAGAATTCTCCAATGTTGATGGTTTCAATATTTTGAATTGAATTTAGACCATATTTCCTATCAATCTTGTTGGGAAAATAATCTGTGTGTTCTTTATCATAAATTAAAGGTTACTTTTCCTTGGTTGCAATCAATAACAGGCCATGTGTGTTAAGAAAAGGTCTCAAAAGAATAATAGACATATTATCATCTTCAGGCATTTCCAACACAACAAATTCAGATAATATCAAACAATTATTATCCACTTGAACATGAACATTCTCACATATACCAACAGGAATAGCAATAGATTTATCAGCCATTTGCAAAGATATATCAATTGGTATCAATTTCTAGAAGAAGTCTTTTATAAAGAGAGAAAGGCATAACACTAACTCCTGCTCCCAAGTCACTAAAGCAGTTCTAACATAATTCTTTTTAACGGAGCATGGGATAGTGGGTATTCCAGGATCTCCAAGCTTCTTTGGGACCTTACCATTCAAAGAGTAATTAGCAAGCATAGTGTAAATTTCCTCATTAGGAATCTTCCTTTTTGTTAGAGATAATATCTTTCATATATTTCGAATAAGGAGGCAATTTAATAGCATCAGTTAAAGGAATTTGCAAAAACAAAGGTTTCATCCAATCACGGAACTTGCTATAATGTTCTTCTTCCTTTGATTTATGTTTCTTGTTAGGAAAAGGAATTGATTTTTGTACCCAAGGTTGTCTCTCCTTACCATGTCTATTAGCAATGAAACCCTCCTTAGTATACTTTGCATTTTTAGTCTGCTTTTCAGGTTGAACTTCAATTTCTTATTTATCACAAGCATCACTCTTATCATTACCACTTTTAGTTTCAGCATCAGAGATATATATACTATTAGAATATTTAGCAGGTTCAGGAGATTCTATAACAGTTTTATTTTTCTTCTTCTTTTTCTTAGAAGGAGTACTATTGTGTTTAGCTTGTTGAGAATCTTGTTCAATTCTTTTAGGATGTTCCTCAGGATACAAAGGATCCTGAGTAGAAACACCACTTCTAGTGCTTATTTCATTAACATGTTTTTCTCTAGAAGCATTAACTAGCAAATCTTTTTGCACCTTAGTTAGATGATCAATTTGAGTTTTACCCATACAGAAATATTTAATAAGAATTTTAACATCATTAGAGGTTCTCTCAATAATACCATGCAAATTATCAATAGCTATAAAATTTTCCATTAGATGATTCTGCACTCTCATATTAAAGTTACCTTTCCTAACTATATAATTAGAAAATTCATCAAAGCATTGATCAGGAGGTTTAGAATAGGGAATATCTCTATTATCAAAATATTGGAGAGAGTGTACATCAAGCGTGGATGGGTGAGTAATTGTCTTACATAATTCTTCTATAGGCGGTAAATTCTTCACATCTTCAGATTTAATACCCTTCTCTTCATTTTGAATTTTCTGTGATTTTTAACGGAATTAACAGTGGACAGCAGAAATCTGTTTCCTGCGCAGAAATCCGAAATATAGGCTCAACTTTCCACTAGAGGCTTTACTTGGCTCGACAAAAACTCAAAATAAAAGATACAGCGGGGTTGCTAAGGAAATAGACAACACCCAGGTGCAAAGCACACAAAAAGAAAACGAAAGAACGGGTTGAAAACAGCAATAAAACGGGTTGTCTCCTGGTAGCGCATTTCTTTAACGCCTTTCAGCTAGGCATAAATGGGAAACTCAAGTATTTTCAAGTGAAGCATCAACATCATATCTTGACCTAATAATAGAGTCAAAAGGTAGCTTCATTTTCTTTCTAGGAAAGTGTTCCAAACCTTTCTTGAGAGGAAATTTATATTTAATACTCCCCTCTTTCATATCAATAATAACACCAACAGTTCTAAGAAAAGGTCTTCCCAAAACAATAGGACAAGAAGTATTGCATTCAACGTCCATAACAACAAAATCAACAGGGGCAAGGTTATTGTTAACCATAATAAGAACATCATCAATTCTACCAAGAGGTTTCTTCTTCGCATTATCAGCAAGATGAACATCCAAATAACAGTGTTCCAATGGTGGTAAATCAAGCATATTATAAAGTTTTTTGAGGCATAAAAAAGATACTAGCACCAAGATCACACAAAGCATTGCAATCAAAATCATTTACTTTTATCTTAATGATAGGCTCCCAACCATCATCTAATTTTCTAGGGATAGATTTCTCAAGTTTCAACTTTTCTTCCCTAACCTTCATGAGAGCATTGGTAATATGCTTAGTAAAGGACATATTCATGGCACTAGCATTGGGACTTCTAGCAAGCTTTTGTAGAAACATAATAACTTTAGAGATATTGCAATCATCAAAATCAATATTATTATCATCAAAACTAATGGAACCATTATCTCCCACATCTCTAAAAAATTTAGCACTTTTATCAGAAGTAATTTCAACAGTTTGACGCAATTTAGCACGTTTCACCAAAGGAGTATGGAATTTATTCACACCAACTACTTTACCATTGATAGTAGGAGGTTTAACAGCACTTGGAGCTTCAGTTTTACTAGTGGTTGTGATAGTGCAAACTCTAGCAATATTACTGTGTTTAGCCAATTCATCTTCTTTTTCCCACCTAGCACGTAATTCGGCCATCAACCTAACATCATCATCAATTCGAACTTGGATGGCATTCAAAGTTTTACTTTGTTTAACATCTTGTGGCAAAACCTTTAGTTTTAGAAAATCAACATCAATAGCAAGGCTATCTACTTTAGAGGCAAGAACTATTTTACTAAGCTTTTCCTCAACA